>MDKH01182578.1:0-28529 GCA_005239495.1 Nicotiana undulata | reverse complement strand
CGACTCCTTAGTCTACAATAAGAGAAACGACACTATCGTTATTATTTAAGCGTCATAACTATTGTGTATCGACCACAACCCATTTTACGATGAAACGGACAAAACCTCCCCTATATATATGACTTCACACAAGTCAAACCAATCACCAAACAGCCCAAACAACACCAATAATAATCAAATTGAGCCTCCCAAAACAGTCCATACACAACCTAATAACTTCATACATAAGACGACCACCGTAGTCGCGTCAAACGACCCAGAAATGTTACGACGAATGACCAGCCCAAAACCCTACATCTATATGATGTTTCTCCACACCCTTCCTCCTCCAAAACTCCACAATACAGTAGTAATACACGCAGTCCAACATCAACACAAAACAGCCCGCAAAACAGTCCGCTACAAGTGAATAACTCGAACTCACAGCTTCCGATCACCGTCCCGTGAGTTCTTACAAGTATAAAACGAATTACCATGAATTTACAGCATAGAAATGGATTAAATAGAGCAGTAAACTCACCTTACTTGTTGGATAACTCAGCCCTTATCTTGGTTCTTTAAACTCTAGGGTTTACCCCCAATTTGAACTTGAAAGAGAGGGAAAATCAATTAGGGTTTGTGGATGATTTTTGGGAGGAAGTTTGCAGGGGTTTAGGTCTGGTTATTTGTGAGTTATAATGGGGTATATACTGCAGTAGATAAGCCTTTTAATGGGCTTTGTGGCTGACCCGAAATTGCCTCTTTTTGGGCTATCATTTAACCAAGTAGGTGACCCACCTACTTGTCACCTAGCAGCTTGTGCAGTCTCGCGAAAAAGTCTATATCTCTCTACTACGATGTCGTATTGATAAACGGTTTAATGAGTTGGAAACTATACTAATATATCTTTAATTTGGTGGGTAGATAACCCTGTAATTCCTAGTATATTGGGAGAAAATATTAATAACATTTGACCTAAAGTTTAAGTAAAACTATGAACCTAAGTTGCGACAACTCTTGTCGACTTTTGTTTCATAACTTGTTTGACTTCAAGACTATGATACGGATATTATATGATTCAAATACCTTAAAACACTACCTCTTGAGAGTACCAATCACCCCTAGGTTTACCCAAAAATACGAGTTACAACATCCTTGATTCGTTTAACTTCTAATACGTGTTAATCACTCTTATACACCCTTGTATCATTCAAGATCAATAGGATTGATTTCTTATCATCTCAAAGATAATATCTTCTCATGTTTATGTCGATTAACTTATGGCATGATCCAACATACGTGAATATGGGTTGTAACATCAAGGACGTGTTTACATGGTCCTATGATGATATGCCAGGACTGAGCGTCGATTTAGTGGTACATAATTGTCGACCTATCTCGTCTATCCACATGTCCAACAGAAGCAGAGAAAGTTCAAAACAGATATCAATGATAAGATCAAAGAAGAAGTCACCAAATAATTGAAAGCTAGTGTGATCCGAGTGGTCCGATACACCACGTGGTTGGCTAATGTGGTTCCAGTGCCGAATAAAGATGGGAAAACCCGAGTATGTGTTGATTATCGGGATTTGAACAAAGAAATCCCCAAGGAAAACTTTCCATTGCAAAACATCCACATTCTTGTTGACAACTTTGCCAAACATGAGATACAGTCTTTTGTGGATTGTTATGCTGGGTATCATCAGGTTTTGATGGATGAAGAAGATGCAGAAAAGACAGCTTTCACCACACCATGGGGCACTTACTGTTACAGAGTCATACCATTCGGTCTGAAAAACGTCGGGGCAACCTACATGAGAGCTATGACTTCCATCTTCCATGACCTGATGCACCAGGAAACTAAGGTGTATGTTGATGATGTGATCATTAAATCTAGAATGCAAAAAGACCATGTGCGAGGTCTGAGGAAGTTCATTGACCGTCTGCGTAGGTATGATTTGAAACTGAACCCAACTAAATGTGCATTTGGAGTTCCATCTGGGAAACTTCTGGTTTATAGTCAGTCGGAAGGGTATTGAGTTAGACCCGACAAAAATAAATTCTATTCGGGATTTACCTTCTCCGAAAACCAAGAAAACAGTAATGAGTTTGCTAGGGAGGTAGAATTACATCAGTAGATTCATTGCTCAACTTACGACCACGTGTGAGCCCATATTTAAGTTGCTGAAGAAAGACGCGATGATCAAATGGACAGATGAGTGTCAAGAAGCTTTTGATAAAATCAAAGAATATCAGTCAATTATGCCAGTGTTGGTTCCGCCTGAGCCCGGAAGACGTTTGTTCTTGTACCTGACAGTCTTGGAAAATTCTTTCGGTTGTGTCCTCGGGCAACATGATGTGACCGGGATGAGAGAGAAATCCATATACTACCTGAGCAAGAAGTTCACCAGTTATGAAGCCAAATATACCTTGTTGGAAACAACCTATTGCGCTTTGTCTTGGGTCGCCCAGAATCTCAGACATTATCTTTTGGCCTACACCACTTATCTTATAACCATAATGGATCCTCTGAAGTCAGCACTATCCAGCCACAACCCGCCTTTGGTTCTTCTATACAAACAACACCGCTGAGTATGAAGCCTGCATTATGGGCATGAATATGGCAGTTGATCTGGATGTAGAGGAATTGTTAATCATGGGGGATTCTGACTTGCTTATTTGCCAAGCCCAAGGTGAAGGGGAAACTCGAGACATCAAGATTATCCCGTATAGGCAACATGTGGAAGAGCTTAGAAAACGGTTCAAGTTTGTTGAGTTCATGTATATTCCTCGCTTCCAGAATGAGTTAGCTGATGCGCTAGCTACTTTGGCCTCAATACTGCCGTATCCGGGCGATGTCCACATTAACTCGCTGGAAATCCAAATTCGAGAAAGGCATGATTATTGTAATGCAATTGAAATAGAACCAGACGTTTAGCCATGGTATCACAATATCAAAAGGTTTTTTGAAAACAAAAGAATATACTGAGCATGCAAGTGGAGATCAAAAGAGAACTATCAGAAGGCTTGCCAGCAGTTTCTTTTTGAGCGGGGAATTCATGTACAAAAGAACTCCGGATCTGAATCTTCTAAGGTGCGTAGATGCCCGAGAAGCTAAAAAGATCATGAACAAAGTGCATTCGGGAGTATGTGGGCCTAACATGAATGGATATGTCCTCGCAAAGAAAATTCTCCGGGCGGGTTATTACTGGATGACCATGGAAAAGGATTGTTTCAGTTTCGTCCAGAAGTGCCATCAGTGCCAGATACATGCTGACCTGATTCATGCACCACTTTCATAGTTACATCTTATGCCAGTGCCTTGGCCATTCGTTACTTGAGGCATGGATGTTATTGGTCCAATCGAACCCAAAAATTCAAATGGGCACAGGTTCATCTTCGCGGCCATTGATTATTTCACAAAGTGGGTCGAGGCAATCACTTTCAAAGTCGTCACTAAGAAAACAGTGGTGGACTTCGTGCATTCCAACATTATTTGTCATTTTGGTATTCCTAAAACTATCATTACAGACAATGCTGCAAATTTGAAGAGTCACTTGATGAGGGAGGTATGCGAACAGTTTAAAATTACGCATCGCAATTTTACCCATTATCGACCCAAAGCTAATGGAGACGTTGAAGCTGCAAACAAGAACATCAAGAAGATTCTCAGGAAGATGATTCACAGCTCCAGACAATGTCATGAAAAGCTGTCATTGCGTTATTGGGATATCGCACGACCGTGCGCACATCAGTTGGGGCTACCCCTTACTTAATGGTTTACGGCACTGAAGCTGTAATACCCGCAGAAGTTGAGATTCCCTCTCTTCGGATCATTATTGAAGCTGAGATCGAGGATGAGGAATGGGTCAAAACCTGGTTGGAACAGTTGACTATGATTGCTGAAAAGTGGATGGACGCAGTTTGCTATAGGGAGTTGTACCAACAAAGAATGGCTTGTGCCTACAACAAGAAATTGCGGCCTAGGAAATTCGAAGTGGGTCAACTCGTTCAGAGACGTATTCTCCTACATCATGAAGAAGCAAAACGAAAATTTTCTCCAAACTGGAAAGGTCTGTACATTATAAGAAGAGTGTTGCCAAATGGAGCGCTATATTTGGGAGACATTGAAGGAAATGATCCTGAGATAGTAGTCAATGCAGATGCGGTCAAAACGTAATATGTTTAACCCCTTTGGCGCAACTTTAACATGCTCTGATTGGGATGACGAAGGCTTTCATTCTCACTACCCAAACACTACCAATCCTTTCAACCCCTTTTGAGTTAGTTCCCTTTTTCTTCAATTACCCTCTTTGGAACATGAAACATGGAAGAGTCTGTACATTGAATTACAACTTTGGAACCCTTAACAACTTGATTCCGAAAGGATACATAGGCAGCCTCTCTCTGGGGTTCAGTCACACCAAAACAAAAATCCATATTCCCCCAAAAATTTGAACTGGGGAAGATGTTACAATGGTTCAGCGATGGTTTCGCCTGAAAGGTTCCAAAGTTGTCATTCAATCCAAATTATGTTAACCCAAATCCTTTCCAAGTCCTTCTGATCAATCAACGAGAATGCCCAAGGATTAGAGGATACAATCACTTGGATCTGATGCAACCAAAATGAGAGAAATAGAATGAGAGAGTCTTATTGGTGAAAACCTACGGGCACCATAAGGAGATGGTAAGTAGAGAAATAAAATGAGAGAGTCTTATTGGTGAAAACCCTCACGGACACCGTAAGGCGATGGTAAGAAGAGAAACTGAAAATGAGAGAGTCTTATTGGTGAAAATCCTCACGGGCACCGTAAGGCGATGGTAAGCAGAGAAATTGACAATGAGAGAGTCTTGTTAGTGATAACTCGCAAAGAGCATTATAAGGCGATGGTGAGAAGAGAAATGAGAGAGGTCAGCTGGTGAAACCCACAAAGGGCGCCACTGATAAAAAAACAGGATCCTCATTCACTAACATTGACACAATCCTAGGCAAGGTTTCTCAGTTTCGAGGTAAAAATTGAGATGAATTTATGAGAGTCGTACGGTTTACACAGATCAGGCATCCAGTCCAAAAGGCATGTCATGTTCGTTGAAGCCCGCATGTACTCTAGATAAGTCCTTCTTTTTCTTTCCCCGAAAGGGATACCTCTTGTCTAAATTCATTGTCCTTTCCATTGTTTGTTCTTCTTTGAATCCCTTTCGGTCTAACTCTGTTCCAAAACTAAGGCAAATAAGGGATGTTAAGACTGATTTACAGGGCTCTTATCTGATACAACCTAATATGCAAAAAGACACTCAGCCTCGGCAGGGGAAAAATCGACCGCGATTTTCCATAATGGTTGATGTTTCGAGGTCAAAAAGTCTTGAAATAAGAAAAGAAAATTCAAATGTCCTATAAGGGTGAAATAAAGTTGAAAAGGTTAAGCCCCAAGTGGCTAACCGTCTTCGCAAAGTTTGAAAAGCCAAAAGTTCCCCAATGCTCTGAAGTTAAAAAGTGAAAGAAGGAAATCAGATTGAAATGCCCACAAAGGAAAAGTAAAGTTGAAAAGGTTAAGTCCCACGTGATTAACCGGCATGGTAAAGTTTTAGAAAATCCAAGGGTTCTCCGAGGCCAAAAATGCAATCGGTACTCAGGAAACAACCAGTTGCAAGTGACAGTATCATCAGAGAAGCCAGGCCGAGATTAAGTGACTTGAACATTGAAGGTCACAAAACCAACCACCGTTTCCAACTGACGAACTTTTCTTTGTTTGAGAAAACAAGAAACAGGTGCGATCCAAAAGCAACCTTGCGAGAAGCAGGTGCAACCAAAAAAGAAACCGCACATAGACTAAAATAGCTTTGTAGCAGCAATAACCCCAAAAAGGAAATCTTTCTCATAATTCTTTCCCATATTTTACTCATTCTCTTAAATAAAATAAAAAGAAAAGAAAGAAAGTTCCAAATCATGCTAGCATAGGATCTCCAATCCCTAGCTGCATTTTCCAACATAGGGTCTCCACTCCCTAGTTGAAGTTATTTTAGACATAGGGTCTCCACTCCCTATTCTCTTTTCCAACATAGGGTCTCTACTCCCTAGTTGATTTTATTTTAGACGTAGGGTTTCCATTCCATAGTCTCTTTTCCAACATAGGGTCTCCACTCCCTAGTTGATTTTATTTTAGACATAAGGTCTCCACTCCCTAGTCGCTTTTTTAACATAGGGTCTCCACTCCCTAATTGATGTTTATTTTAGAAATAGGGTCTCCACTCCCTAGTTGAAGTTTATTTTAGACATAGGGTCTCCACTCCCTAGTCTGGTTTTCCAACATAGGGTCTTTACTCCATAGTTTATGTTTTTAGACATAGAGTCTCCATTCCCTAGTCGCTTTTCCAAGTCTCCACTCCTCTAGTTGATTTTATTTTAGACATAGGGTCTCCACTCCATATTCTATTTTCCAACATAGGGTCTCTACTCCCTAGTTGATTTTATTTTAGATATAGGGTTTCCATTCCCTAGTCGCTTTTCTAACATAGGGTCTCCACTCCCTAGTTGATTTTATTTTGGACATAAGGTCTCCACTCCCTAGTCGTTTTTTTAACATAGGGTCTTCACTCCGTAGTTGATGTTTATTTTAGACATTGGGTCTCCACTCCCCAGTCTCTTTTCCAACATACTGTCTCCACTCCCTAATTGATTTTATATTAGACATAGGATCTCCACTCCCTGGTTGATTTTGTTTCAGACATAGGGTCTCTATTCCCTAGTCTCTTTTTCAATGTAGAATCTCCACTTTCTAGTTGATTTTGTTTTAGACATAGGGTCTCCACTCCCTAGTTGCTTTTTCAACATAGGGTCTTCACTCCCTGATGGATTTGATTTTAGACATAGGGTCTCCACTCCCTAGTCTCCTTTTTTCCCAAGGTACACCAATCCCGACCTTTTCAATAATGAAGTAGTATAATGTTTTGTTACCAATAACTCACCAAATTTTCCTAGTGAAAACAGGGACAGAAATATTGTGTTCGTTTATTTGTTTTGGTACTTGAGCAGGTTGTACCTCGAGGCACAAGGTTCGAGATGACCAAAACGAAGTCTCAATACAAAATAGAGAAAAGAAAAAAAAAAAAGTTAAGTCAAAGTGCAGAAGCGTAGAAAAGATGTGGACTGCTCAAGACATGACTGAAGTCACAAGCTTTGCATGTCCCGTCTTGATTCAAAAAGTTGAAGAAGAATGAACTATCACCTGCATCTAGCAAGCATCAAGATTCGGACCAGAGTCTGCGTGAAGAACCAGCCAAGACTCAAGATCAAGCTTCAAAAGACTCATAGATAAGAATCTTGTGACTCATAGTTAATAGTCTTAGTTAGTTTCATTTTCATTTTGATTTTGGTGTAATAAGGAGCTCAGCAAGCAGTAACAGTAGAAAACCTCTGAAGCAACTTCTCGATAGTCCCAGCTACTGAAACTTCCAGAACTACAATGACATGATTCCTTTATACCCAAGGATATGTAAAAAACCTTTGAAGCAAGGTTCGGTCAAACGTTTTCAAAATGCTTCCCATGGAGTATCAGAAGGACAAAAAATATTTCACGATTGCTCACTTTATCTTTGCCCGAAAACTCTTCATGTTTCCGAGCAAAGAGGGGTAGATGTAAGCACCTAATTTTTGCCCCACATGGAAATTTCTCCTAAAACATAGTCCAAAAAATAACTTTTATGAATTTTAAGAGTTTTTCTTTATTTGGTTTTGCATTTGTTGCATATTTAACATCTTAAAATTATACAAAAACACCCAAAAAATGTTCTATGTTGCATTGCACAAGCATGTCAGACCTTAATTGCATTTAGGATTTAATTACACAAGTTAATCGTATTATTAAACAAAAAATCACAAAAATATTGGTCATCTTTACATTTATAGCTTTTAGTTTTAAATTAGTAATTAGTTTTAAGTTAATTAATTATTTAACTGGTAGAAGTAGATAATTAGGTTTAATTCTGCAAAGTAGGTTTGAATTAGGATTTGATTTAGGGTTTTTAATTATATTAATTAGAATTTAAAAGTAAGAAAAATAAAGAAACAAAGAGCACTTCAGCCGGCCCAATTGCTCTCAACCTCGCCCTAACCCAAATCCCCATCTCTGCCCGATCCACACCTAAACGCACGAAACGACCCCGTTTCTGAGCCTGTTGATCTCGGACTTTGGATCAACTGTGATCCAATGGTTGGGAACTAATAACCCTCCCCCTTTTTAAGTGTCGGAACCAACCCTCTAACCCCCCAGAACCCTCTCATTCTCTATCTTTCTCGACTCATCAAAACCCTAGCCGCCCTAGGATCCCTCACCTTCCTCACCGACGGCCACCACTCCAAAGCATCCCAAATCCTCACCCTACAATCCCCATCTTCCCCTTATCACATATATCTGTTTAATTTCACCAAAAAATCACCCAAATCCCATGAATTTCAAAAATGAGAAATCTTGGAACCCTAGTGTTTTTTGCCCTTTCTCTGCTTCGCCGGCGATTTTCACCTGTTTTGACCTAAAACTTACATCAATGAATTTTTCTTAACAAGAACGATCGATTGATGTTGGTTTTGGTTCATTTCGAAGCCACTGGATTCAGATCAAGATTGGTCGGCCAAAGGTTAATATTCTAGCCGGGTATTCTGCCATTTCCCTTTCTTTTCTCTTCCTTATTTGCAACATAGTGTCTTGATTAATTTAGGTTCTGCATGAGTCAATTTCTTTTCCTTCTAGTTTCGATTGTGTTGAGTGTTGCTAACCTGTCACGACATGTTTAGGTTACTAGGTTATTGCATATTAGCTTAATTGCATGAGTATATAAGTTAATTGATCTTGATTAAATTAGGTTATTAGTTTAAAATTATCTGGTTTTGAATATTGCCAACTCTACCGTGGTTTTCTGATTTAATCAAATTCCTTATGTTAGTTGTTTGTAATTAACAAAAGTTAAAGGGGTCAGAGGAATTTGGAAAATCAGGGAATCTTAGGTATTTTTTTAGGAAGCTTCTAGAAAAATGGCTAACATGTAATAACATGAAAGAATTAGGTCAAATCTAGGGTAAAGGGTTAGTTTTCAGAAGTTAAGGTTTTAAAAATAAGAGAAAATATCTGAAGAGGACAGCTGTCCAATTCAGTTGATATTGGAGGTTGTTTCTTCTGTGTTATTGATGTTCTCATTTGTTGTGTGTGAGCTCTAGCCCTAAAGCTCAGATCTCTTCTTGTTTCTCTGGCGGCTATTTTCTCTGTTGGTCGCTGAGTTTGGTTCTTCGGATTCCAGACCTTTATTTGGTCATTTCTCTACTATTTCCTGCTTTAGGTATGCAAATCTTTATATGTATTCTCTTCTCCGAATCTATAGATGACACATTGATTTATTTAGTTTATGTCTAATTTCCTAATGCCTAATCCTAAAACTTGCTTGTATTCCTTTTCCACCTGCTTGTATTCCTTTTATGATCAATGCTTATTGCTGCAAATATGATTCAGTTTAGAGAATTTGTGTTTTTGATAGTTTATTGATTAGAAGCTTTAAAATTGAAACTATGTTCAGTAATTATGAACCTATGAGATTAATTAAAATTCGTGTGAACTCACATGAATATCTATGCTGAAAGTTATGCTATGCATATCTACTTTTCATTTAAGCTATTTGCACCAGTCAGCTAATCGAATCCAGTGACTACCTTAGAAGATGTTGGAGTTCATCTTATGATAGCATGATTTTGAAGCTTAGAATTTAAAGTTAGTAATTTACAGCACATGGTTTGTCTAACGCATGAGGCCCGCGAATTTATTTGTTGCAACACTAACTTGATATATTTTTTTGGTTTTAATCTGAGTCTTATTCTAAGTGAACAATGCATTACTGTGAAATTGGTTGAGTAGGTATATATGTCCCCATGTTATGTAATCTAGGTTTACTTGCGTAAATGTTAGGGACGCAGCATGACCATGAGAATCATTTTAAGCCCATTGTTTGTTCACTTGGACTTGTTTGAGATCCCAGTGTGTATTTTTATCAAACCCAGGATTAATCTTTGAAGAAAGGGAATTCTTGAATTAACATATTTTTCCTAAATGATACCCGTTTGTATTAAATTTCTACTGCCGTAGCATATTTTTCAAGCCCTTTTCTGATCTTCACAAAACTACTCACTATAATTCTTTAAACTTATTCACCAGAACGATTCCATAATCTACTACCCTTCACGTGAAACCCCAACTTTAGAAAAACAAATTAATCAATCTTTGAATATCCTAGAAATGCTTCTAGGCGCGCTTTAATCTATTATTGTGATTGTGTATACGTTCGCGTGACATAATTATGATTTCCAAAATTAAAACCGAGGTACGCGTTCACGCGACTTTGATCAAGCAATATTGATAATAATAAAGTGTTATTAATTGTGTACACGTATGTGTGACATGATTCTTAACCCACCAAACAAAACGAATACACATACGCGTGATTCGTTTCAAGATAGTTTCATAATTACGAATAATCAAGTAATTTAAAAGTTGTAAAAGGTAAAACGCATATAAGTTCTAAAAATATGTAATCGAACAACTTAATTAAGTCGGGTATGATTAAAGAGACCGTGATAAAACCACAAAACCCGAGAATGCCTAACACCGTCTCCCGGGTTAACAGAATACCTTCCCGGTCTTCTGGTTTTCGCAGACTTAAAACAGAGTCATTTCTCGATTTGGGATTCTAAAATAAACCGGTGACTTAGGACACCATAAATTATTCCAAGTGGCGACTCTTAAATAAATAAATATTCGATAAATGTCACTTTAATTGGAAAAACTCCCTATCCCCTCGGAAAAAAGGAGGTGTGACAGCTCTGGCGAATCTGATCAATAAAGTAATTCCATTTTGATTATTGTCATTTTAATTGGAAAAACTCCCTATCCCCCTCGGAAAAAAGGAGGTGTGACAGGCTCGGAGACCCCGAAGTTAGTAATTAGAAAGTAAGTCCATTTTAAAAAAAATTAAACCTGCTAAAAGGTACCCTGAGAAAAAGCATCGTCTACAATCACTTAAGAATCTCAAAAAAACTTTCGGCCACATATAGCTTTCAAAGCCTCAAGAAAACAAAGTTTTATTAAAAGTCAGGCTCTGTTAGGACCTCTGAAAAACGAATACCCTATAACTATATTTGATTCTATGTTAAGGCATCAGAAAAATTGCAGGAATAGAAATTATGAAAAGATGTTGAAAAAGTAAAGGCTCGAAATTGCCAGAAAAGGAAAATTTTATATATATTCCGAAATATACCTACAAACCCCCAATAAAAAAGGCCCCAAAATAAACAAAATATTGTACGTAAGACAAAAACTAAAAAGGTATTAAGGCATCTACACCGTCGGATCCTTCGGATCACTCCGAACCCTCGGAACCCTTAGAGCCTTCGGCACCTTTAGGCTCGCAAAGCTTCTTCGCCTCGGCCTAGAATTTTTTGGCTTCCTTGATCTCAACCGACAGGTAAAAACCTCGGGTGTGGATCTCCTCGAGGGTCTCTCTTTGGGATAGTCGCTTCATATATTCGGCCTTTTCCTTCAGGCAGACTTCGACTGCCTCCATATCGGCCTTGTAATGGGCCAACATTTCTTTGGCATCGGCGGAGGTTGTATCCAACTTGGACTTCACTGCCTCGTATTCTCTATCGAGGGTGTCGCGCTCTATGACTGGCGAGATTAGTTGTGCTCGGAGAACATCATTCAGCTAAGACCACTTGTCAGCTTTCTCCTTTGCCACCCGGAATTGGACCTCTGCCGATGCCAGCTTGGCCTTGGCAGTTTCCTTCTCCGAAGCCAGCATGTCCATGTTGCTTTTCCACCCATCGGCCATGGCTTGGAACTTGTTGATCTCGGCTTGGAGTTTGTCGATCAGGTCGATCTTCTGTTGGACCTGCGAGACTGTGTTGTTAGTCACCACGCTAGCTCCCCATTTTTAGCTTCAAAGACCTTTACCTTTTCAACCAGGTCGGCATGTTCACGCCTCAGGGTCAAAGCTTCCTTATTAGTTCTGTCCAACTCGTCCTGAAGGTCCTTGGGGCCCCATCTTGTTGCTCACTAAGGAGCTTGAACATGTCCTTTTTCCGGGCCTGCTCTTTAAGCTCGAACTCGATCTTGTTGATTCCGAAGTGGTACCGAAAGAAGCTCTCATTGTGAAGTAGCAAGGCCTCCAAAACAAAAATAGTAAGAGATGTCAAAACCTAAATGGAATTCAATATGGAGTATTGATGTCTTACCCTGTTCAGCGTCTGCTGCACCTTGTTGAAGAGACACGACGTTCCTACCTCGTTCATCATTGCCTGGTCCTCCTCAGGCACCAGGCATCGGAGGTAGCTCTCTATGCCCACGGGAGCAGAAAGGACTCGAGCATCCTCCGGGACTGTGAGGATGACTGTTCTGTTGCGTACGGGATCCACACTTGGAGCAGCAATCTGCTTACCAATCTTGGACTCGAACTCGGCCTGCAAGCTTACGAAAGCACGTCCTTCTTTGGGACTCGCGCAGCCCGGAAAAATCTTCCAAAGCGAGCATGTCCACATCATCGAAGAAAGAGTGGAGAGGGTCGTCCTTGCCGTGAACTCCTTCACTTGACTTATCCTTTCCTGCTTGGGCCTCCTCAAGCATAGACTCGGTGTAGGAGGGCGTCTCCATGATTTCTATCACACTGGTCGCCTCCTTCGTAACAGAGGCGACATCTCAGGATGTCTCAGCCCCCGTCTCTATTTCGGCCTCTCAAGTCGGAGGGAGATCTTCCTCGTGGCTCTCTCCCTTGGTTGCCGCCTTCTCCCCGGCAAGGGTTGATCCATGAACAACAAAAATGTTATCTTTCTAGGACTCATCCCTGAGCCGGCGAAGTGAGTCAGAATTCGGCACCCAGGAAATGGTGCTCTTCTTGGGCTTACGAGCCTAGGAAGATGCCCTCTTTTTGGGCTTCACCTCGGGATCTGGGGAGCCCGAAAACTTCCTTTTCCTCTTCTTCTTCTCCCCGTGACAGCCTCGAACTATCCCGTAACGGACGGATCAATGGATAGGGGCGCATCCTCATCCCCTTTCAGCGGCCTAAGTCTGGTGGTCTTAGGAAAACCTGCAAAGGAAAGAGAAGGGGTCATCATTGTGTAAGTTCGGGGCGTAATAGTAACTATTCTGAGAAGAGCCTTACCATGATAATGGGGCTCCCATCGGCCCTTCGAAAGCTTGTGTCACAAACGCTCAAAATATGACATCTGCTTCCAGATGCCTTCGATCAACTCCTTGAGCCAAGGGATCCATTAGGAACCCGAGCAACAGCTCAACGATCACAAATACTAATGGCGACAAAGGGAACAATGAAGACTCGACACTTAAGGAAAGGTTACACTTACTAGATGCATTCCGCTTCTTGGGGAATGGTAGAAACTCGGGAGGGATCTAATCTTCAGTATTCACCCAAACAAAGCGCATTTTCCAGCCTTGGTCTCGACCCTCGTCAATGCTAAAAAAGGGGGCCTTGCTGGCCTGCGAATGAGCTAGATCCCCCCCCCCCCCCCCCCCCCCCCCCCCCCCCCCGAAAATTCGGGGACTGTATAGATGGGGCAGATTGTCGAGGGTGAACCGAGGAGACTCCGTGTTATTCACAAAGTAACAGAGGAGGATCAAGATCCTCCAAACAGAGGGGTGGATTTTCCCAAGGCATACCTCGTATCTCTTGCAAATTGCCAAAACAACTGGGTCCACCGGGCCCAGTGTGAAAGGATAAGTGTAAACAGTTAAATACCCTTCTACATGAGTGGTGATATTGTCCTCAGGACCAGGGACTAGCACGTCCTTACCTCTCTATTTACAACCCCCTCGGACAATAGGAAGGGTACTTCGGTGACATATTATATATATCTCGATGCCCATTCACCTTGGGCTTGTTTGGATGAGGCCTTCTTGACTTTTAAGTTGCCTGCGATTGAACAGCCCCCGGGAGTAAAGCTTTTCAATGAGGGCTCCGGGGTCGCTTCGGTGGTAGCCACTTTGGGAGCAACCACCAAGGGAGCAGTTGTTTCGAGAACAACCACTTCGGGAACGGCTGCCTCGGTACCTGTGGCCAAGTGAGAAGATGAAGAGGCAATATGCTGAGGAACTGCTTTGGAAGTCTTGGCCATCATGACAAAGAGAATAATAAGATTTGAGGAGAAGATATGAAGATTTGAAAGAAAGATATGACGATTTGAAGGAAAGATATGAAGGTTTGAAGGAAAGGGTACGAAGGTTTGAAGATACGATGAAGATCTGGGTAGAAACCTAAGAACAGTTATGAAGATTATAAGATCAAAGGTAACGAGATAAAGATTTAAAAGAGTTGATGGTCGTTAGGGAATTCGATAATAAAAGCTAGGATCGAAAAGTGGAAGAAGTACAAAGGTTGAAGATTTTATAAGAGAAAATGTAATCATTACGCGACGTTTCACATACGGTGGCGACTCCGAAGTCAGAACGAAGCGACTGATGGGACGTTTCGTCTTATTCATCATCTCGGTTGCAATGTTCGAAGGAAGGAATCGGGGTTCATCTATTATTCCTCATCGTTTCGGCAAACCTACTCTCTGAGAAACGAGGGACTATTAGTATACAGATGAACTCGGGGTCGGTACACACCCCGAGTTCTCAATGGATCAAACGAAGTATGGATGTATGAGATAGAAACCGAATCTAAGAACTTTTTGGTTTGAGACTGGAACGGGACGCACTAGGCCTGATAAGATAGCCCCCCCCCCCCCCCCCCCCCCCCCGGAACGAGCTCCAAGACCTCGAAAAGCATTACAAACGGTTGCACACGACTAATAGAGGGATGTGATATCCGCACCCAACCGGAAATCACAACGCGAATCACGCCCGAGGTAGCGTATCATTGATTGATGTACAAGGAGGATTTTTACCTTTTTTAGAATTGTACTAGGGGTAAAACTACCCAACTATATAAAGGGAAAGTTTCTTATTCAGTAGACACATTGTAACGCGCATATCAAGGCAATACAAAATTATTTCTCTACTTTCTATCTATTGAAAGATTCTTATTTTAATCAGTCCTTCATACGTATTTGGCTCTGAATCGAGGGTCCGATCGAGGGCAAAACTATTGTTAAGCTTAAATTCGAACCCTGACTCAACGTCACAACTGGTTTGGTTATTTATCTTATCTTTAATTCATTTATCTAACATTTTTTATTATTTGTGTTGAATCAATCCACATATCCTTAAAACCGCATACAAATTTAATTGTTATCGTTTAAAGGTAAACAGTTGCATTGAATTCGGTAATTAAGACATACATTTTGTATGTCGTGTGTATATCCTTACTCGTCCAATCATTCATTGAACATGTAAGTAACATACGACTGTTTTATTTGTACGTATCCCTTATATATTTGTACAACTGATCGCTTTCCAACTCTACTTAAAACGGCTCCACCCTAGTATTCCTCGTTGAAGTTGACAGAGCATCTGAGTAATATAGGCCCCTCACTAAATGTAGAGATGGCAATGAGCGGGGTGGGGCGGGTTTGAGATCATGCGGCGCGGGACGGATGCAAATGAATGCGGGGGTGCAGGGCGGGGCGAATTTGAACATTCTTTTACAAACTAAAAGCGGTTGCAGGGCGGTTGCAGGTTAAACATCATGTGAGGTAGGTTTTTCAATTTCCATCAAATTTGTCACTAAGTATATAGACTGTTGGAGCATTTCTCTCATACTTTTCTTTAAAATGAGATTTGGATGTTTAATATTTTAAGGCCGTGGTCATTGTATTACCTAGAAAAATCTGATATTTCTTTTCCACTTTTTTTAATTTCCTTTTCTTTTTTAGTTTGAAATATAGATGTTGTTGTAACTAAAAAAACAATAAGAAAAAGCAATAAAATCAATCCAGTATCCAAATCTGGAAGTATGAATTTTTATTAAGATTAAACAATAATACTTAATTAGCATAGCTAAGACATCAGTTCAACGAGCAATAAATAGATGAGACGATTTGGTAATTGAGTTAAATTAGCAAACTTCAGTAAATTAAAGTTGTAAACCCTACAGTGTAGAATATTACTGAGTATGTGTTAAAGTAAATTAAAGTTGCACAGAACTAAAAAATTTAGACGAAACAAAGAGCTTATAAAGAAAATGAAAGATTTTTGTTAGGCGGGGCGGGTTCACGTGGGGCTGGGCGGATTGAAAACAAAAAAATATTCTATACGGGGCAGGGCGAGTTGAAGTTCTGCGGATCGAATCCAAACCCATACCGCAACCGCCCCGCCCCATTACCATCTCTAACTAAATGTCTTGAGTTCAAGTTGGCTCTCCATTTGCTTTACAGTGACTATTGTAACTTTTCATTTGCTATGTTCTATATATTTTGAACCTCTATTTGTTAGCCAAGTGTTTAGTGCCTTTAAAGTAATATCGTTGTACTTTACTTATTATATGCTTGCATAAATAACTATCCCTCCGTTTTAATTTAGATGATATATTTTTTTTATTAGTCTGTTTTAAAAAGAATAACGTATTTCTATAATTTGAGATAATTCAATTTTAAACGTTTTATTTTATTCATTTTAACCTTCATGAGAAACTTTTATAACCACACAAATGTCATGGCCCCACAAAACTTTTATCCCATAAGCTTTTAAGATCATAAGTTTCAGATGTCTCCCTCTTTTCTCTTAAATTCTGTGCCGAGTCAAAATTGAAACGGGAGAGTAATACCTACAAAATTAACACTAAAATGTTATATACGCAATAAATATCTATGTGTATAGAATTCTCTATTCAGTGGCCCATATTCAGTGGCCCAAATGGCCCAACAGTCCCGGCGTAATCTGACCTTTCCAGATTTTACATTTTAATTTCAATCCTTGTGTTGTACCCCGTAAATATAAGGGAAAGTGACACTGTATATACGCTCCCAAAATAATAGTCGGAAAATTTTATATATATATATTTACATACATTATGTATGTTATACACAAAAGTTGTATAAATTTTATCTACTTTTCGGCTATCGAATGTAAATAGTTTTTGGGAGAGGTTAAAAGTGAAAAAAGCCCAAAAACCATCACAATCACTGAATGAAACTTTTCTTTCTCTAACAACTTCATGGTAGAAATGACATCAGGTAGTCATTTTAGACGGCTATTATTTAAGAACTAGCCGCTACGTCCCGAATTTTAATTTTCCAATTTAAAATATAACATTCTAAATTGTCTTGAATTTAAATTTTTAATTTAAAATTTCATGACAAATAAATACTAACTACTGGAATATACAGGGCTGCTTGGCAACAAAACAAGTCCAAAGATCAGATGTAAACTCATCAACCTTGAGGTCACATATTAAAGGAAGGCACAGTTGCAAAATCGCACAATCAGAAATCCAACAAAAAACAAGAATTTGGTTAACAAGAGGTGAATATATAATATATAAATAATTCACGTATAATATGTGTACAACAAAAATACAGCGAAACCTCATTATCAACTTATCATAGTCACGTAAATTAATGAGGTGAATATCAGATGTGAGGGGGGATTCACCTTGATGTAAGCGGTGTCATCCGACATCGTTTGCCGGAAAAATTTACTAAATATGTGTAAATTATTAATATATACAAAATATATTAAATTAACAAAGAGGACAGAACTTTGCATATACTTCTTGCTAGCTCTGCTGGACAAATGCTTCTATTTTTTGGGAGAGGTCCTGGGTTTGAATATGAGCAACTTCATGTTGAGTAAGATTTTCAGAGTTTTCTGCTAAAAACTTGTTTTTCCTCCAAGTATGTTCCACGGTAAGTTTTACTTACTATTTTTTTCTTCCTATCTTTTTCTTCTTGGGGGAAGATGAAGTTGGTCTGAACCCAAATTATAAAGTCAAATAATGAAAGAGTTTTTAAATGATTGCTTAGTGTTATATATAGAAAAGATAGTATTTACTATTATGTCTAGTAAGAATATTCTGAATACATTTCAAAAAATAAAAACTTGTCGAGGAGGGTTGTAGTATTATACTTGAATTCATTTTTTTAATAAGATTCAAATTTGTATTATTTTTATGTGCATCGTAACAATAATTTATTTATTTAATTCACTTTATTAAATATGACACCGCTTATAAAAAATTCCGCGTCCGGATGCGAGTAGATTTTTTACGATGTAAAAAATGAATGGGGTTTTGCTTTATCTTTCAAGGGGCTAGTAATCAAATATGCCTTGATAATTTTCTTTTTCCTCAGTGGTGAATTAAGGGAAGAAAATAAACTAGGAGTAATGCTTATTCAACTGATGGTAATCATTGAGCAATTGAGAAACGGGAATTACTCGTTATATGTGATTAGTAGCGGAGTCAGAAATTTCGTTAAAGGGTGTTAGAATATATTAAAGTAAATATATCAGAAAATTAAAAGGAGTCGATATATAGTATATTTACATATAATTTATTTATATACCTAGATACACAGTATATTTTTCCCGCAAAGGGATGTCATTTGAAACCCCTTCTTATAAGGTGGCTCCGCCACTACATATGACGTATGTAAAAGTTGTCTCCATACGACTTTGAGGTCACGTATTCAAATTATGGAAGCAGTCACTACTACTTACACAGAATAAGCTATTTATATCATACCTTTGAGATGTCGTCCTTCCCCAAACTCTCGAGAATACGAGATGCTTTATGTATCGAACTGTTTTTTTTTGTTTCTTTCTTTCTCTAACTTGTCTTTTTAACACTCTTTTATTTTTCTTATAATGTTTTTATATATGCAACAATTCTACATTAACTTATAACAAGCAGGACTCGATAAAAAGAGCAAGTCACAAGCAAAGGCATAAGCAGACAAACAATGTACAATAAAGTATCCATTTTTTTTTTACCTATAATTTGGCCATTACCAAAATTGTCAGCTTTTGAGGAGGGAGAGGAAGCAGAAGGTAATTTGAATATAATAATAAAATAAAATACAAGAAAATATGGGGCACATGTAATAAAGTCTTTGTGCACATCCACATGTATTTTTTATTTTTAATTATAGAGATGTCGAGAGATAAAAAGAACTAGGCCCCCAGTAATGCTCCCCAATCGAGGCTTTTGCATATATATATATATATATATATGATTTTAGGGTCACAATTAAATCTATATTCACTTTATTAAAAAAATTGCAAGCCTACGCACTTTACCATCAACTTTAAATTTATCGGGTTTAATGTTTTAAAAAAATTGTCTGAAGTGACAAAATTATATTTCAGATGCACCTAAGGCCAAAAGATTTAAAGTGCTACAAACATTTTCCTACACTTGAGGCTAATAAGTCTGAAGTAAAAAATTATACTTCAGATGCACTTATGGCCAAATAGGTTTGAAGTGCAATAGTTTCATGCACTTAAAATTAATAAGTCTTAAGTAAAAAATTACACTTCAGATGCACTTAAGGGTATTAATCGGTCGGGCCGGGTTGGGAAATTTTTGAACCGTACGGGTAGAAAACCGGGCCGATTCCGAGTTGTGACTTAACGGGTTTAAGGGGTTCGGGTTAATCCGGGTAAAAACTAAACCATATGGGTTATGAGTTTACCGGGCCGGGCCGGGCCGGGTTACAGTAAAAAAAAAAATTGTATTTGTTATAACTATCGTAAAAATATAAACAAAAAAATAAACTTATAAAAATAGCGGTTGAATAAAGGCAGCGAAGACTTTAAAATTCTTATATTTGAATATATCATTAAGAATTTACTTATAATTTGCAAGTTCAAAACTTCAAACTTGCAAATTAAAGTTTACATTTAATACTTCAAATTAAAGTTCAAACTTGCACTTATACGTCTAATAATATTAAAATAACACAAATTGTCTCAAATCAATTAATCAAACGAATTTCTGGTGGACGCTCAAGACAAATCTTCATATGCTTCCTTAAAGAGTTTGTGCTTGTCCACTTTGGACGAATATTTATGATTATATCACAATTCCTGAACTTTACTTTGTAAACTTCTTCATTTTCTTCTACCACCTCAAAGTGTTCCCAAACATATGAGCGCACTCTAGAATCACGGAGCATGATTTAACTTGAATGAGAGAATATGAGATTGAGAAATGAGAAATGAGTGAAGAAATGAAGAGGGAGGGGGGAGGGGTTGTATTTATAGTTTTACAAAAGGTTAAATTTGTAATTTAAAAAAATGTTAATTTAAAAAAAAATGCCCAAAAAGGGCCATTTGTGCAAATCAACTGTTAGGCAACGGCTCCCTTGGCAGGTGACTGTTGTCAACGGATAAGTGGAGCCCACTTTTTTTAAATAAAAAAAAAATCCCGTTATAACCGGTCCAGTCCGAGCCGGTTAACTCGGTAAGTGAACTGTTCACTTTGACCAGATTTGCCCAGTCCGGTTAACCGGTACCCAAACCACGAACGGACCAACCCCCTCTACCCCGCCTACCTAGCCCACCCGGCCCCCTTTATACCGGGCCGGTCCGGTTTCGATTTTAATCGGTCTGGGCCGGTCTGGTACCGGGTCAAACCGACCTGTTTGACAGGTTTAGATGCATTTAAGGCCAAAAGGCCCGAAGTGCAACCGTTTCCTACACTTAAGGCCAATAATTCTAAAGTGAAAAATTACACTTCAAATGCGCTTAAGGCCAAAAGGTCTGATACATGTTAAATGGAGGCGGCCTACCCGTGCAATTTTTACTCCCTAACCGTAATGCACAATTTTTTAGCTTTTTGGTGATAGTACAACACTAATAAGTTTGGTAGGATGTATTAGGGAAAAATAATATATGTATTAGCTTAGCATTACTAATCCCTTATTTGGTGGTGTTTTTCAACGTATGTTAGTTATGCATCATATTTGATATTATCCTATGTATAACTAATACATAGCAAACCATGACATAAGTAATAACATAGTTTTTAATACACGGATAAGCATATATACACTCCTATGTGGTGCATGTTATTTTTAGTATAACAAACCAAATAGTGGATAAGAAATAATCCCAACATAATTAATCTCAACATTACTAATTTCATTATTACTAATGCATCATATTCAATACTATTCTTATACACCTACCAAACGACCCCTAAGTTAGTTAATTTAAAACAAGGGGCGTACCTATTCTTAGTTTAACGACCCATTTGGACATAAAAATTATTCACTTTTTTGGGATTTTATTTTAGTTTTGTTTTTATTTAGTGTTTGGCTACGAAAATTTCAAAACCAATTTGAAATTGATTTTCGGAACTCGAAAAACTCCAAAAAGTTAATTTTCACAATTTTTACTTCGAATCACTCTTAGAAATTCAAAAACAACTCCAATTTGTATTTATATCCAAACAAAAAGGCAATTTTCAATACCATTTTCAACTTGGAAGCAAGTACATTCAAACCTCTCTATAACAGTATCGTTTTTTTCGAATATTTTTGGATGTTATAGCGAAGTGTTATTATAGAGAACATATATTATAACATAACATAAAAATTAGTTTCGAAAAGACTTGACTTTTATAGAGAAGTGTTATTATATAGAGATATTATTACAGAGAGATGTGAGTATGACTGTACTACTTTTTTTCCAAATTTCACAATTCTTGTATCCAAACGCCCATTAAATTTTTAGGTGAACAAAGGAAAGATTAGAGTTAGATGGAAATGTTTTTTTGGTGAAATTTGAATTGCGGAAGACGACAAGTAAATTGATTAAAGTGTCAGACAAAATTTAAAATCATAAAGTAAAGTGATTTAATACTTTCAAATAATAATATTCTTTCAACTTGCATTACTCATACTTCCTTTCCTTCCCAGAATATAACTTTGAACTTTCTTCAATTATTGAGAGAGAAAGATCTACTACTACTTTGGTTACTTTATTCCGTTCTATTGCGTCTAAAATCTCTATTTCCGCTCATATTTATGTCGTCGAAAGCACAGCAGAAGAAATCAAGAACAAGCAGGATCATAACAGCAGATGATCGAACCAAAAATTATTCAAGCCGGCGTATATGCACCTCTTTGGAGCTCGACAATAAAGCTCCTTTCATTAGATTTGGTCCTGTATTTGGACATGACGATGTCCAAATACTGACCGCCAAGGACGAGTCTTGGCTACATGTGGTGAGATCTACCCAAGACAGTAGTAAAGCAAGTACGACAGAGATTTACATGTCTGCTATTAGAGAAGTCGAAAAAGAAGCAAGAGATTCATATGACTTCATCGAACCCGAATTGTCTAAAATTCCAGGACAGCAATTCCGTTGGATGATGATTAAAGATGGTTGCTTCTTTCTTCAACTTTCATTTTCTTTACTTGGGGTTCACGACAACCAATTGGGGCTAAAGCAACATAGTACTAGTAGCGGTTTGAACAAATATAAATACGTCGCGTCTATGTTTCATGTCGGAAACCAGATTCCTCTGGTGGTACTCCGACAACTACTAGAGCAAAAACATTTCCAAGATGTGATTAAAGATGGCAAGTGGGAGCCGCCTACTTCAGATCTGGCTAAGATGACTCTCTTTCAGGTTCTGATTTCACCGGTGCTAGAAAGACGACGCCTCATTCGTATACCATCAAATCCTTTTTTACGAGGAATTGGACGAAGATTGAAGCAAATTTGGATGCATCAGTTGCAACATCAAAGTTGTGATGTGCTCCATGCCCTCCACTTACTACTTCTTGGACCAGAAACTGATCCCCCGAAAGAAGAAGAAGAAGAAGATGATGATGACGACGACGACGACTACGACGGTGATGAAGAAGGAAAAGAAGATGAAAGAAGGGATAAATGTGACTTGGAAGCTGGAGGCAGCGTTCCTCGAGTCAAAGGAATAAGAATTATAGCTCAGAAAGAAAACGAAGACGAAGACGAAGACAAAGACAAAGACGAAGACGAAGAAGAAGATGATGATGGTGATAATGATAATGGCATGTGCCGCCACACTAGTGCAGAGATGAAGCCGAAGGGGAAAAATGCCACAAAATTGAAACAATCTGGGATTCACTTTAGGGTCATAAAAACAGAAGGGATAAGAGGGATTAGGTTCAAAAGCTATTTATTTTACCCTCATCTTTCTTTGCCTCCATTATTTGTAGGATCACATACTCAACTCCTTCTGAAAAATCTCAAACGATATGAAATTAGTCAAAAATTCGACTCCAGCCGACGCGAGGTGAGCTCGTATTTGCAATTTATGTGTGATCTTATTCGCACATCTGAAGATGTCAAGCTCCTTGCAGTAGGTGGGATCATAAAAGGAAACCGCAAATATACAGAAAAACTACCAAAAATTCTTAGAAACCTGGCCTCCAATGAAAGAAGAGATGATACTAGTCTCAACCTTGTAAAAGTCCAGATCAACAGCTATTATCGCCCTCCTTGGGTTACACAGTTTGGGCAATACCTTACCCTTGTTTTCTTACTCACATTTGTCCAAACGTTTTATGCCATGCTAGCGTACCACAAACCACCAAAGGACAAAGATTAGTTCCTCGTTCGTACTACTTACTAGATATTCAGTTGTTCTAAATCGAACAATCTTAGGTCTATATGGAATTTCTCAAAACATGCTGTATGTATGAATGCATAGCAAGTGTTTGATGAAATGCATAACACAACTTGAATAGCTAAAGATGCACTTGGTCAATTTACCAGTTCATTTTAAAGTCGATTTGGCGAAACTTCTAAAATCAGCTTATTTTGAGAAGCATCTTTTGCTTTTTCTCAAAAGTACTTTTGGTGAGAATCTGTTTGTGTTTGACTAATTAATTTGAAAAACACTTCTGAGCAGCAATTAGAGTTTGATCAAGCTTTAAAAAAAGTGTTTTTCTACATGTAATTTTTCTCAAAAGTGCTTCTAGACAGAGGTGGATTCAAAATTTTGGAAGGATGGGTGCACTATTAAAAAAGGTGGATCCAAAATATAAATTTTACAGATTCAACTTTTAGTTCTCACGATTGCGTACCAATTATACTTTTGGAATTATATGTTCAAAATTATTATTTTGAAAAAATAGTAATTTTCTTACGGCTATATTTATTTTCCACGTTGAAAATATTGATATCAGTTGAACCATTAACTACATGCTACATCATACAATGCAACTAGTTTTAATATACACATTTTGTTTAATCATACAAAATTTTACAGTAACAAAAGAAGAATAAAAATTTCAATGTGTGAAAATTTTGAAAGAATAAACCAAACAAAAAAAAATAGAAAGAAAAAGTACTTAATTAATACGCAAAAATAACACAAGACACACATCTCCCGTGGGCATCTACTTCTAGAAGAAAAGAAAAAAAAGAAAAAAATAACAAGATTGACATAAGATTTAAACTCAAAACCTCACCTAGAGAGGTAAACCCAATAACCATCACATCATATAATATTTTGAGCACGGGTGCACACACATATATTTAAATATTTTTGAAAAAATATAGCACTAATATATATGATTTAGGGCGGGGAGCACGGGTTCACGTGCCCCATGAAACCCTCCCTAAATACGCCCCTGCTTCTAGAGATAAACTATTTTTTTTCTGCTTCTTCAAAATTACTTTTGTTTTTCCTCAAAAGCACTTTTTTCTTTTAAAAACTTGATCAAACATTTAACTCTAGAAAAAACACTTTTTTTTGGCCTTGGAGAAATTTGGCCGAATAGGCTATGAATCAATCATGTTAGACCTTTATGTTGTTGATCTCAAAGGGAGCAGCGGTGTGAATTTATCTAAGCTAAACTCTTGTAAACGATGATAATATAGGTTAACAATCATTCGGACTTCACTAATTTATCTAATATAACTGAATTTATTAATTAAGTCTAATATACCAAGCTAGTTCATCTTGTTCTCAGATTTCTGTTAGTTATTGCATTTTGATTTTCTGATTGCTTTGCTGGTATTGTTGTTTATTGTTATCCCTTGCTTCCTAAGGCCTTTTACCCTCTTTATTTTTGTATTTTTTCTGCAGCCGAGGGTCAACCAGAAACAACTTCCTACTTATTCAAGATAGGAGTAAGGTCTGCATATATATTATCCTCCTCTGATCCTAAAATTTTATTAGGTTTTTTGTTGTTAGGCTAGCTTCATCTAGTTGAACTTCGAATGATGAGTACACTTTAATTATGAGAAAATCTCACTTTATACTCATTAAGCTCAAACTATTTATCCTTAAATACATAAACGTAAACTATTTATTTTTCCTACCTATGCAACCAAGACTATTTACCCGGCCCACATGGTTTCTTGATATCGGATCCAAGTCACATTAGGAAGTCATATACAACCAAGACTATTTACCCAATAGTATACCGCTACGGTATATAATATGTTGTAGGAGTATATAACTATACTCCAACAGTATACTATTATAGTTTACAATATACTGCAACGGTATGTTGTAATAATCGAAGAAGAACACAGTTATCTAACAATATACCGCTACAGTATACAATATACTATAGGAGTATATAGTTATACTGCAACAGTATACTATTATAGTATACAATATATTGTTATAATATACTGTAATAATAAGCAATATACTGTAACAATATATTGTAATGGTATACAATATACTATAATAGTATACTTATTACCCGTACATTCACTTGTCTTTTCCCTTTTAATTTGCTTTAAGCTTTTACCCAGCGTGAGGAGCAAATTGAAAATGCAAAAAAATAAAATATATAATATGCTATATAATGTAACGGTATACTCTTACAATTAAATCCTTTTAGAATTTTTTCGAAATATTTATTGATACTGATATTATTTCAGTTTAATAATTGAATTAATTTTTTTTTACCTCTTTGCGTACAATTGTATACCCTGTTAGTATAGCTATATACTATACTGGTATCATATGTTAGTTAATATTTTTTTTATTGTAGTAGCTACATTTAATTGGTACACAATTTGATCATCTATAACCGGTATCATATTGTCAACATGTGGTCATCTGTACAATATATATAGTCTTTTGGGCAAATAGGCCCCTTACCTCCGATTATAGCTCGAAGTCCATGCATAATATGCCATGTATGATATGAACTTTGAATTCACATAATAGGCCATAACAAGAACTTAGCCAATCTTGGCTCATTGATACTCTTATTCTCATAATCTCATAATCACCTTCGTATCACATACAATGTCTCGTGGAACCTTATATGTTTTTTTTAATAAGCTTGAAAACTTAACTCGACTTTTAGAAAGATAACTTAACTCTGAAGATGTTCATAAAAATCTTAAGGTGCTTCACTTAGCCCTTATACCTTATTTCTTGATAATTAGTAAAAGAAAGTATTTCAAAAATCAAGTGTTTAAGTAGTTTAAACATAAAAATTATATTTGAGAATTTTGGAAATCGACGTATCACTTTAGAGATTTTAAAATACACTTTAACAAGGAAGAAGGACTGATCGCAAATACTAAATGCCTTTATTTTTAAGTCACTCAACCCAAAGACGAATAAGAATTCATATATATGGGCATATAGTTAAGAAAGCCGACAAAATGACATATATAGATGTCGAATACCCTATTTAACCGAACGAGTTGAATATCAACCTAATAGCATCATGAAAATACTTCAGCTACAATACCAATGCCTTTCTCAGAAGGTCTTTCTAGCAATAGAATAGTAAAATACCACATTTGGCGTCTTAGGAATTTTCCAGAATTCGTGCTAAAAGGAAGGACGGAGCTTAGCCTTAACATACCTTTCCAACGAACGTCCGAATGCCGGTAGTTCCTTCACGAACATTGTTACTTACGTCCTAAGCTTCGCGAAAACTATATATAGCAGCTTATTACGCACCTATAAACAGTTCATAATTGAGTTTAAATCGGCAGATTTTTCATATGACCCTAACTTGACGAAACGTCCGTAGAACTTTGTAAAAACGATCATAAAAGAGTCCGAAGATGATTACCTTGGCAAACCAAGTATAAATCTTGAAGAAACAGCAAGAACAACAAATTCCTATCTTCCAAAAATAGCTCCAAACACAACTAATAGAAGGGGGAAACGATTGCAAAGCGTAGAGATTGCATTTCTAGGCACGAGGGAAAACTTTAGCAATAGAAATCGTTAAAAAACGCACCTTAATAACTCAAGAACACCATGGAACCCTTTCTTCAGCTTTCTCACTGTTTTGGGAAGAAGGTGAAATGTTTTTGGGTCTTAAAAGTCGGATTTTCCGACTTATACTACTTGTTTGACCCGACCCGGCTCGCGACCCGGTTTCAGCCCGGGACAGTCCGTGGTAAAACAGTCATAACTTCTTACTCCGATGTCGGTTTGATGTGAGTTTTTTTGGTTGCGAACTAGACTCGTAGACCTTCGATTTGGTAGGTGGGTCCCATAATAACTCTTTATATATTTGGAGAAATTATCTGATACATTTGACCCAAAGTTTAGAAAATTTATTAGAGAAATTTACGATAACTTTTGCCGACCTTTATTTCGCAACTTGCTTGACTCCAAAAATTAACATGTGACCTGTGTGATATTATAATACCTCATAACACATTATTCTTAGCATATTAGACACTCTTAGTCTTATCCCACAGGTGCAAGTTAACTTAAACCTTCTGAACGCGCGGGGTGCTACCCGAGTCATTTCTTGAACCACAAACCTTTGTTTAAGGGATTCCTTTGACCTAAAGCTTTAGTTTTGTTTCCTTGATATTACTACACATTTTCAGTCTTATTCTCCCAATGTGCTATACGCAATCATATATACCTTATATAACCACGCCACGTTACGTATTTTACGTAAGAGAAGAGAGAAAAATAACACGTGGGGTTTCACATTCTCCCCCCCTTAAGAACATTCGTCCGCGAATGGGTCAAGTCAATTTCTTGGTTTCATTTCTTTTCCGCTAATACGTTATTTGCGAGGCTATATTTGTTACATTTGCAAAGCATAAATCAAATTCCGAAGATTCCAACTACTAGGCTTCGTATAGCTATCTCGCAATAAGAAATTTAAATTGCACTTTCAAGTCATTTAAAATCCAATTAAGTTGATGTAAAGAAATAATTGCCAATTATTTAAATGCGACTCACCTTAAGTCGTTAATAGGTGGGGGTACTTCTTCCTTATTTACTCCTCAGCTTCTCAGGTCATTTCCTCGATGTTGTTATTTCGCCATAACACTTTCACGGAAGCCACTTCTTTAGTTCGAAGCTTTCTTACCTCCCGATCTAAAATAGCTACCGGTACCTCTGCATAAGATAAGTCTTCAGCAATGTGAATGTCCTCAATGGGCGTAATACGTGAAGGATCTCCAATGCACTTCCGCAACATAGATACATGAACAGGATGGACTACTTCCAATTCTGAAGGCAATTCAAGCTCATACGCCACCCTACCAATACTCCGAATAATCTTATACGGTCCAACATACCCGGGGTTGAGCTTCCCCTTCTTTCCAAATTGCATGACGCCCTTCATAGGCAATACTTTCAAGAAAAACCAATCTTCTACATCAAACTC
>ML274751.1:7357-25471 GCA_005239495.1 Nicotiana undulata | reverse complement strand
GAACACTAACTTAACAGATTCAAAGCCTAAGGGTAAAATTATGCTGAACACCAGAAGTTAAACTGACCAACTCACATCAACAAGACAAAATAGAATCAAATGTCATGAGGGAAACTCAAGTTGGGAAGCTATTCTAAAAAGCCCCTAATAATCACTAGGGAATACATAATTGGGCAAGCTAAGGACATACTAAGTGATAAAAATGATCATGGGAGCAAGTCATAGCCAAAGTGAGGGTCTTAACATAGATGAGGACATATTACAGATACAAGTCAATCACTATAGAGACCCAAGACAAAGCAGGAAGCAAACTGGTGTCATATAGCCAATGTAAACATTCAAAGTACCAATACGTTAATCTAAACGAACTTCAAACAGTCAAAATTGTTCAAGTTAAACATAAACATTTCAGAACTGGCAGTTTAGGCAAAAACAATTGCTAGAGGGGTTCATATTACAAACATATTCGATAATAGTAGGGTTGCATATGGAAATAGTCTAGAAACACATTAAGTTATGCAATTTTCAGGGGTATGAATATGCTAATCATGAACACAAGCGAATGAATATGGAAAAGGCTAAATAACTCATCTGTTACTGATTGACAAGTAGAAAAACAAGAAAGAACAGACTCCACAACACTTCGAATGTCGACAAAGAGCAGTATAACCCAGGACCTTACTGCGTCAAGTTCCCAGGGGCTTCAAAGGAATCCAAGGCAATGCTCACACCAAGGAAGGTCAAAAATAGAATTCTGGTGGCCTTGTCTTTCACCCGGCCAAGAGCCAAAGTAGAACACGAGAATGAGAGAATAGTAGAATGAAAACCTTCAGCTTTTTAGTGAAAACTTAACGATTAAAGTCTCTCCAAAAAGGGAACGGGGGACGAGTTTATTTAGCAGTAAAATCGGATGCACAAACAAGGAAAATAGATGATGAAACATAGTTAAGGAAAGAAATCAAGTAAAAACGGATGAAGAAAAGGGAAAAATCTCGCATGCAAGTCAGTAGAATAACATAAAAGGAAAAGTATCAAACTCCAAACCTTAGTTAGGGTTTTAAACTCAAAATCGACCAACTAGTATGAAGCATCCAGTTCATCTCGCGTATATGGATGGGATATCATACAAATCTTCAAGATTGAGTCGATTCTCGTCCGATGTAGAGGTGGTATTTGCCAAAATTAGGCAAATACCTAAGTTATACCAATATCGCATAACCAGTACCCAAAGAAGCCATATATGGTAAATAACAAAGGTCGAATCCCATTATTAGTTGGATTGGGAGAGGGAATTAAGAGGAAGACGGCTAGGGTTTCTCTAGTGAGGAGGGAGGAGCGACTGATAGAACAAAGGCGATAGGTTGGGAAAATGGGTTAGGGTTTGGGGTTATGAGGAAAGAGGGTGGGTTTTTGTGGGCCGTTGATCGTTTCTGATCAACGACTAAGGTTTTAAGGATATCTGGGTCGGGTTTTGGAAATAGGTTGGGGATTATGGGGTCGTTTGAATTGGGATGCTGAAGGGGGTGTGATTGGGCTAAGTACTTGGGCCAAAATTGGTCCGAAAATTAGCTTAGGAATGGGCTAGATTTTAAAACCCTTTGAAAATTAATTAAAAATAAATTATTAAAACCAATCATAAACGATAAAAATAATATTTATGCTGTAAAACGATTTTAAAATAATAACTCAACATTATAAAATATAAAAATGATACTTTGGCATAAATAATATCATAAACACAATTATTTGTAGAATATATGCCATTATTGCAAAATTAGATAAATAACTTAAAAGGCTAAAGTAATTATAAAAAAATATAATAAAAATATTCGAAACATGTATTATGGATGCAAATAATAATTTTGGGAAATTAAGTCATCATAAAATAATTTAAAGGATAATTACTAAATATTTATTTAATTTAAATATAAGAAAAATTAATTTGAAGCTCTAAAATTTTTTGAAAAATTATAGAAAATGCTTGTATAGGTTTGTAAACTAAATGATGATGCAAATATGCTATTTTGAAATTATATATGCATTTTTAGAAAATATGAGGAAAAAATTGGATATCAACAATTCCTTGAAAATCTCTCTAAAAATCACCCAAAACCGAGCTCTTTAAGTCAAAAGATGAAGAATGAAATAAAACCTTCGATTTGCGCCTTTTCTTCCCAGCGATATCTCTTATGCGGACCCTCAGCCACATCTGCGGCTCCGCACATGCGGAAATCCCATCGCATGTGCAGCTTCTATTTAGGGCCAGGGAAAATCACATCTGTGGGCACCAAAGCGCATTTGCGCTTGCGCTTCCGCAGAGACCGTCCGCTTCTGCGAGAAATGACAGTACCTGTGGTCCCGTCTTGCCAGACCAACATTCATTTTTGAAGCTCACATGACGCTTCTGCGGTGGCGTACTTGCGGACCAAAGTCCGCAGGTGCGATTGCCCTAGAACCTCAACAACTTCAACAATCAACTAAGTTAAAAAATGATCCGATTTTAATCCGATTCACACTCGGTGCCCCGGGACCCCGTCCGAACGTAACGACAAGTTTGAAAACATATAACGAATCTACTATAGGCCTAAAATCACATAAAAACACTGATTCTACGAATCAAAATCCTATTCAAACCAAATGAACCATGATCATCCAACTTCCAAATTAACGCCGATTCATACAAACCAACTATGATTGACCTCAAATTTATCGCCCAAGTCATAAATGACACAACAAACCTATTCCAATTTCCGAAATTAGAATCCAACATCGATATTGTCGCGCCCTTTTTTTCTCGTAAAATCGGGTTTCGACATTTGACAACTCCTTTTGAGAAGGGAAAAGGAAAAGGAATTGGTTATTGAGAGTCGCCACCTAAAGGATTAAGGTGCGTTAGGGCACCTATTGCAAATAACTCAGATTATACCAGTTTGCATCACCAGAGATCGGGTAAGGGCTCAGATTACCTCGAAGGGAAGGTGTTAGGCACCCCTCGAGGTCCACAACGCTGGGTCCCTACCGAACTTAACTTATGTGAATTAGTCTAATGAAGAAAGCGAGGGAATTATTTAATAGGGATTGGGGGTCCTAAGTTTTTTTGCCTATAAGATCACCCCGTGCAACATAAATAATACTTCGTAACTCCCCCAAAAAGGGGGTGTTACTCATATTATTCAGCGGGCACATGCTATCATCTCCTGCTAGCCGATTACTATCTTTGAGTTTTTACTTGAAGTGCTCTAATCAATTCTAACTCGTGTCCTATGCGTGCACTACCCGTCCATTACCTATGGTCCTGGAGGCATTGGGACCTCTATTTAGGACGGTTCTAGACTCGACCTAAGTTGATCAAAATTGTAAAATACTAAGCGACATACTAAACAGTTAGGACTTTCAAATAAAGATAAATATGGGCTGAAATTAGCCTCCACATATAAACAGCAAATGCACGCAAACTGATTAGCAGGTTTTATTAATTGCAGGCCCTATAGGCAAGATATCTATGTGATGTTGAACGAATAAACAGGCAGTCATGTATGAAATCAATTTCTTAGTGCAAGTATTAGAACCTACATATATTTGCCTACTGATTTTAGCACAATATGATTAAGCATATTGACATGGCATCTAGGTGCTTTAGGCGGTAATGAATAATGGCAGGCTATAAGAACATGTCTGGGATTATTTATACCCTATAGGCATGTTGTCTAGGTGATTCGCGTAGTAATTCACAGTGGTAAGCATATTCAGAATTAATTAATAGAGTCTTATATGCTTGGTTTCTAGTGATGATAATTAGCACAGTACTGCATATTCTTAAAAAGATCAGTAAAACGATAATTGGAACTATTTTTAACCCTACAAGCATGATTTCTATAATTAAAACTGATTTTAAACCCTATATGCATGCTTTTTACAGTTAAACTGATTTAAAAACCTATAGGCATACTTTCTACAGGTAAACTGATTTAAAACCCTATAGGCATGATTTATACAATTAAACTGATTTTAAAAATCTATAGACATGATTTCTATAATTAAACTAATTTTAAACCCAATAGGCATGATTTCTATAATTAAAACAGTATGCAAGCAAGAATTTGCACACATAATCAAGCCAAGTAATGATCCTGTAACAACCCGATCAGTTGTTTTGAGATATAGCGCATCATTCAGTGGTTTGAGGACATGAGCAGCTTCGTTTTAGGGGTTATGACTCGTAGGCGTGGTCAGAGTTGAATTTTGGGAAGTTCAGAGTCAATTTGGAAAGAAAATTCTCATTTCGGAAGCCTTAAGTGGGAAGAATTGACTAAGATCGGATTTTTGAGTAAATGACCTTCAAATCAGAATTTGAAGGTTCCAGCAGGTTCGTATGATGATTTTGGACTTGAGCGTATGTTCGGATCGGGTTTTGGATAACCTGGGAGCATTTCGGCGTATATTGTGAAAGTTAGCATTTTGGAGAAATTTCATAAGTCTGGGTTGAAGTGAGTTTCGGTGATATTGATGTCCATTTGGGATTTCGAGTCTGGGAATAGCTCCGTATGGTGATTCTAGAGTTGGGAGCGCGATCGGAAGTGAATTCAGATGTCCGTAGGTTATTTTGAAGCCATTTGGCTAAAGATAGAAATTTGAAGGTTTTTGAGAAATCCTATCAGAAGTGGAACTTTTGATATCACGGTCGGAATGCGATTCTGAAAGTTGGAGAAGTAATGTGCAAAATTGTGTGCAAAATTTGGGGTCAATTGGACGTGATTTGATAGGTTTCGGCATCAAATGTAGAAGTTGGAAATTTCTAAGTTCATAAAGATTGAATTGTGATGCGATCCATTGTTTCGATGTTATTTGATGTGATTTGAGGCCTCGAGCAGGTCCGCATTATGTTTTGGAACATGTTGGTGTAATTGGACGGGGTTCTGGGGGCCTCAGGTGGATTCCGGATGATTAACAGATCAAATTTGGAGCTGGAGGAAAGCTGAGGCTGCTGTCATTTGGTGTGACTGCACTTGCGAGGTTCTGGCCGGAGGTGCGGCTGTGGTGTCGCAGAAGCGGAAGAAGGGTGGCTTTGCTGGGGGCCATAGGTGCGAGGTTATTTCCGCACCTTCAAATGCGTAGATGCAGATGAGAGAGCGCAGGTGCGGAGCCGGCTAGGGAAGGAGGAAGCCGCAGGTGTGAGAGTTTGGGCGCACCTGCGGGCGCGCAGGTGCGGGCGTAGTCACCGCAGATGCTGAAGGACTGGAGGCAATGCAGTTTTTTTGAAAACGGGAAATTGGCCATTTCTTTCATTTGGATTGGACGATTTTGGAGAGCTCAAGGAGGGATTTTCATCAAGCAACACTAGGTAAGTGATTTCTTCCCACTTTTGAGTTAAATAAGTGATCTTACATGGATTGAGACATGGAAATTAGTAGAAATTTGGGATTTTGAAGGGAAGACCTAGAATTTTGTATTTTGGATTTTTACCACGAATTTGAGCATGAAATTGAGAGCAAATTATATATTGGAGTTAGTAAAGTTATGGGTATCTTCGAAAAATTTAGGAATCAAGGCACGGGGGCCCGAGGGCAATTTCGTCAATTCTTCGAGCGAAGTTGGGAATTTGCATAAATTGACTTGGTACAAGCATTAGAGTATATTTTTATTTTTTTTCCCGTTATTTGGATAGTGTTGGGACGTTGTGCATCAATTGGAGTCGTCGGAAGGGCTTGGAAGCCGGATCATGGAATCTTCAAAGCGAGGTAAGTCTCCTTTCTAACCTTGTGAGGAGAAATTGTCCCCATAGGTGAACTAATTGAATATGTTCTACCATTTGTGGGGGCTACATACGCACGAGGTGATGGGAGTCCGTGCGTAGCTACTATTATGCTTGTGTCTGGGTAGTCTAGGACCCACTAACATGCTTTACTTGTTGTACTTGTGATCTCGCCAATGATATTAGACTGTTAATATTATCGAATTAGTAATTGAATACCTAAGAAGGTTAGAGTTTATTTTTCTTAGTCATTTAGAAAGAGAATTGATTCTTCTTTGGGTAAGTGTGTTCCTGATAAAGTATGCATAATTTGTCGTACTGGTAACTTTACTGATAAATTTATAATATTTAAAACCTTATCGAACTCGGCAAACGAATTTCCAGAAAAGATTTAAATACTATCTTCGTGTCCATTAAAAGAGAATTTTATCGCTTCCTTGAGTAATTTTTTTCCCGATAAAAACGTGAAATTTTTGTATGAATATGTGTATCTATGAGTAACTGAGTCACATGTATGATTCGCGAGCAGGATAACTCTATTATTTATATATGAACGTGTCGCATGATCGATTTGCGAGCGGGGTAATAGATGCATCTATGGTTCGAGCCGTTCGACCTTCCGGAGTGCATATTTTATTATTGCTGGTCCGCACCGTTCGACCCTCGGCATTTCTTGCGCATGATAATTGCTGCGTACTTTCTGTGATTATTACCTGTTTATTGGCCTGGCAATTTTTAAATTGTGAACTGAAATGACGAAGATTTAAAGTATTAAATGTGAAAGAAGTTGCCATTTCTTATAATTACTTATTAAACTGCCTATGATATCCATGCTTAGTGTCGCCCTTGATTTTTACTAAATTGACCTCTAGCAAGTGTCAAAAATTTGACCTCTTGTCACTACCTCTTTGAGGTTAGGCGGGATACTGAGTACACATTGTTTTCGTACTCATGCTACACTTGCTGTGCATTTTATTGCACAGGTACATTCATAGCTAGTGGCTTGCTTGACGCAGTGATATGGCTGACTTGGAGACTTAGAAGAGATTCACCACCCGAAGATGACACGCATGCCGGCAGAGTCTCCCTCAGATGTATTGTATTTTTATTTTAAATTCCTTGTCCAGTTTGTATTCCGGACAAGTATTGTAGTACATGTATAATTACTAGATATTTGCTCATGCACTTGTGACACCGGGTTCTGGGATGTGTTTGGGATGTATTTTATTAAAATGGATTGTTAATCTATCGTATTTACTTAGTGGATTTTTATTCGATTATTTTGTAATGAAATGAAAAGTAACGATTTCCAAATACTAAAAGAGGAATCTAACTTAAACAGTTAATGATTGGCTTGCCTGACAGTGGTGTCTGGCGCCATCACGACCCTATGGATTTTGGGCCGTGACATCATGGTATCAGAGCACTAGGTTCCCTTAGGTTTCACGAGTCATGAGCAAGTCAAGTAGAGTCTTGCGGATCGGTACAGAGACGTCTGTACTTATCTTCGAGAGGCTACAGGGTTGTTAGGAGTACTTCCCTTCTTGATTCCTCATCGTGCGATTTGATTTCTTTAAGGCTTATGCTTACGTTTCTTCTTACTCAATATTACGCGTCGCAAAACGCTTGCTATAAATCGAGAATTTGAGGAATCGTAATGGTTCTACGAATATGGTGCGTGATGTTTTCCATATGTAGTTAGTTGGGGCTGTTGTCGTTGCTCTGCGGAAGGATATTATGTTGTTTCAGCTCAGTAATTGTGTTTCTGAGAGCTTTGAGGCTATGCTCAGGTTGTTATGATGCTTACGATTGGTTATCACGCGGTGTTGATATATTGGTAGGATGCTTGCCCATATGTCGGGGTAATGAATGCCTTGAAGGGAGGTCTTCTCAGAGCGTGATTTCGAGATTTTAGTATTTTAGTTCCGGCGGAGGAAAGGCAATTGAACTATGAATGTTCAAATTTGGGTTGAAAGAGTAATAAGACTTGGTGTTTTCAAGAGAGGTGGAGTTTTCATCTGTGATGTGGTATCGCTGTCTTTGATCGAATAAAATGTGTTAAGTTTGTCGGTGCTATAGTTTCTTCGGTTGCATTGGGACAGAGTATTGTGAAGTAGTCTTGAAGAGGCGGCTGCCAGCGATCCTGGTGTGCGGTGGTTCAAGATTTGGATAAGTATTTCTAATATAGACGACTCGAGGAATATGATCTTCCGAAAGGTTTAAAGTTGTGTTGATCTGCTGGTTTAAGTGCTACATAGAATGATATTGAATTGAGGCAACAATTGGGCAGCATACGATGAAGGAAGACATGTGAGAAGTGTCAGGTGGCAGATAAATTTCTAAAAGGCCAGGTGTAAGAAACGGAAGTCAGGTAGTTGCTTAAAGGAGTGAGTTGAACTAAAGTGAGAGAGGGCAGCGTAGCATATGAGTTCTGTGGTAAGATAGATGCTGATCTTGAGAGAAGTTTGGAGCGATTTGAGAATTTTAGTGGATCGTGATTGGGTCCACGAGCTTAAATTGAAATGTTGGTTACTACGGCGGAGGATTGGATGCAACGGAGAAGGGAGTTGTCTGACTTGAAGAAGGATGAAATATAGCGGTGAATTGGAAGACATTGTCGCGCATTTAGTTGATGTCCATGAAGAGTGATCGGACTGGTGTAGTTGGTGAATGAGGACGGGCTTAGGATGGAGCATCGAGGTCGTAGTAATTGTTCCCCCGTGCAGCAATGTGGGAGGATGTCGGTAAGTAATTTCCACATGTGGGTTATCTCCTGTGAGCAGGTTAGCGGTCGTATGGTTGGCAAGTTTCTGCGAGGAATTCTAGTGGCTATTCGGTAGGAGGCCGAATGTGTGAATGATGCTAGAGAATTTGAGTATTCATGGAACGCTAACAGGAGAATTTAGAAGAATTTGATGGGTTGGTTGAGCAAGATCATGTCAGCAATGAAGAAAGAATTTCGGTGGGGTCCAGAGTGGTGCAAGGTGTAGCTTCAGGCTAAGTGGGAGAGTCCCACCGCCTGCAATTGGGTTGCAGGATTATCTTTTCATGCGGTTGCGGAGTATTGGCATATTGGCGAGTTATTACAGTTAAAGGGAAAAGAGTAAAATGGTAATTGCGCATGGGATTTGATAAATATGTGTAAAAGTTGGCCCTATCGGACCAGGGTTAAGCGTTGGAAGATTAAGAATTTATGATTAATGCATATGCGAGTTATATGGGTAGTGACTCAGTCACGTGCTTCATTGAAAGGGTGTTCATGTGCTAGAAGAGCCTTGAAGTTGATTGTATTCGGGGCCAATTCAGAGTGGGTGACTCTCAATAGTGGTCCTAATGAATTCGAAGGTTAAGGGTGCGGTGCTTAAGTGTTTCATGTCTGCAGTATGGCCAAGGATCGGGCCTTGCAACAAATTATTATAGGAGGACCGGAATGTTCCATGATGTTTTCGGCTTTCAGTATAGTATTGGAGGAGTGAGAGAAATAAACTCCGGATTTGGAGAAAGATTATCGGTATGGGTATATCAGTCGAAGATGTGAATGCGCACAAGGAGGGTGTGAGACGATTTGTGGGATTGAGACATTATGGTCTCGTGAATCAAGGCCACTCGGGATGAGTGAGGATTGAGTTAGTTATGTGTTGAATGTAGTTACTATTATTTCTGAGGCAATTAAGGATAATTAAAAGAAGATAGATTAGTTGGCCATGGTTGAAATGTCACATGTACGACAATGATCAGTTCCTTCAGTGTGATTAAGTTGGACATGTGGTTTGTTCCGGTGTGTGCGAGGCTTGTCGGCCGCCGTAATAGACTTTACTTGGAAGCATTCAAGTATTATAGCTTGTCAGGTGTAGGCGGATCCCAGAAGGTTATGGTGGTATAGATTATTCCTTGAGGATTTGCCCGTTTTGTGATTATGAGAGTTCACTCGTGTGTTGTTATGGTTCTCTTGAATTGAGGTAAGTAAAAGGTTTCTATATGATGAGGTGTTCACCCTATTAGTGGTTCGGGAGTTGTGATGGAATTCTTGCACTATGTCATATTGGCCTTCTAGGTGCAGTAAGCAGTATAGAACTGGAAGTAAGGATCAAGGTTGTGGTTCGGTGTTGACAAGGATGTCATGAGCTCGTATGAATAAGAAAAAGGGATTTGAATGTTTAGAGTAAGCTGGTGTTGTCTTCAGTGTCATCTGAGATCGATGTTTGGTTAAAAAGGCTTTGTATCCTAGTTATGGGTCCTTGATTTGTCTTACAACATTAGTGTGGTCGGTGATATGGATGTGCAGACTTGTTACCTTGTGTGGAAGGCCGTGGGAGCATGACCACGGGAAGATCATACGAGTGTGACACGTAGTCGCTTAATGGATTGAAGATTTAGACCAAGTATAAAGAAGTGTGATATTGCTTATTTGAGAATTTATGCCTGGAGGGCGCTCGATTCATTATTGTTGTGGATTGTGGGATGTTTGTTCCGGCTATGACGATTGTTCTTGTGTGTTATGAGAAACGTGGTGTATTATGGAACCAGGTATGGCTATTAGCTTAGTTCAGTGCGAGCAGAATTGGCTTGAGGGTTGTGAATGGGTTTAAATATGGTTATGGGCTCCATATGAGTCAGATGAGTTCATCTTAGTGCAGCGTTTTTCATGGAGGGGTTTTAGGACATTAAGTGTTGTTCCACCCTCGTCCATTTCAGGTAATATTATGATTTTTCCGTGCGAGTTGTGAAACGGCTTGATAATTTCATATGTGCTGAGTTTTCGCGTAGTGATGATGTTATGTGAGTAGGAGAGCTCTTGAGATTCATAGTGTATATATATCGCACCTTATTTGTGCTTAAGTTTGGTAGCATATGGCTCTATCAGTCTCCCCAAGATGGTATTATGCACTTAGCGTGCCTGTGACCGATATTTAGTATTTTGTGGTAATGAGCAATTTAGCTCGGTGTGTATCTCCTTATGTAAATTTCATGTATGGATCGGGTGGCACGCCTCCACGGGTATGTTAGTTGGATCGGGTTGCACGCCGCAACAATGTGATGTTGAGTAAGGTTCCTATATTTATTTTTCTTGCGTTCTGCTTCCTATTTTTTCTAAGGAAAATTCATATTAGTTGCGTGAGTTGAGTAGTCCCTTCCTGAGTCATTTATTTATGTATCATGTTCGAGTTGTGTCCTATTGGCGCATTGTGGCATCGTGTAAGACTGTTGGTCATGTCTGGGGTGATTTGTTGTCTGAGCAGTTCATACTGGGTGAGACAAGATTTATGGATCAGGGATCGGTGTGATAAGATTATGTGAAGTATATTGCAGGACAATTACCATTATTTGGTTCGTAATGAGATAATGATTTTAGTCAAGAGGAATTCAATGTTTGGTTAACTCTGCAGTTGGTTAGGGATTTTTACACATCTCCTCCGTTGTGGTGGTATCGTTAGCATTATAGCAGGACGTATATATATATATATATATATATATATATATATTAAGGTTCAGGGAATGTCATTGTTCAGGGAATTTTGTGAGCATCAGATTCGTGGAATTTTGGCTATTAAGGTTCAGGGAATGTCATTGTGGTTAGATGATGAATTATGCGGTGCATGGTGCTAATTCAGCTAAGGTATGCAGTCATGTTTTGGTACCTCGTGTGGTAGTTGATAAGGTGTTCATATATTGGAAACATGCCTGGTAGAGAAATTTAGGTATTGGAACTGGGTTCTAAGCCTATTGTATGGATAGAGGAGGGTATCTTCAGATTCGATCGAGCTAGTGAGCTCAACTGAGTGGTGGAAGCACGGGTAGGTGCACGAAGTGTTAAACAATGAATTTGGGCAGCTCCAGAGCAGTTCTTAGCACGTTCGAGGACGAACGTATGTTTAAGTGGGAGAGAATGTAACGACCCGATTGGTCATTTTGAGCTTTAGCGCGTCATTTAGCGGTTTGAGGACAAAAGAAGCTTCGTTTCAGAGGTTATGAATCGTAGGCGTGGTCGGAGTTGAATTTCGGGAAGTTCGGAGTCAATTTGGAAAGATAATTCTCATTTCGGAAGCCTTAAGTGGGAAGAATTGACTATGATTGGATTTTTGAGTAAACGACCTCCGAATCAGGATTTGAAGGTTCCAGCAGGTTCGTATGATGATTTCGGACTTGGGTGTATGTTCCGATCGGGTTTTGGATAACCGGGAAGCGTTTCGGCGTATATTGTGGAAGTTAGCATTTTTGGAGAAATTTCATAAGTCTGGGTTGAAGTGCGTTTCAGTGATATTGATGTCCGTTTGGGCTTCCGAGTCTTGGAATAGCTCCGTATGGTGATTTTGGAGTTGGGAGCGCGATCGGAAGTGAATTCGGATGTCCATAGGTTATTTTGAAGCCATTTGGCTAAAGATAGAAATTTGAAGGTTTTTGAGAAATCCGACAGGAAGTAGAAATTTTGATATCGGGGTCGGAATGCGATTTCGAAAGTTGGAGCAAGTCTGTAATGTTGAGCTTGATTTGTGTGCAAAATTTGGGGTCAATCAGACGTGATTTTATAGGTTTCGGCATCAAATGTAGAAGTTGGAAATTTCTAAGTTCATAAAGATTAAATTGTGATGCGATCCATTGTTTCGATGTTATTTGATGTGATTTGAGGCCTCGAGCAGGTCTGCATTATGTTTTGGAACAAGTTGGTGTAATTGGACGGGGTCCCGGGGGCCTCGAGTGGATTTTGGGTGATTAACGGATCAAATTTGGAGCTGGAGGAAAACTGAGGCTGCTGTCATCTGGTTTGACCGCACCTCTGAGGTTCTGGCCGCAGGTGCGACTTTGGCGTCGCAGAAGCGGAAGAAGGGTGTCTTGGATGGGGGCCGCATGTGCGAGGTTATTTCCGTGCCTGCGAAGGCGCAGATGCGGACAAGAGAGCGCAGGTGCGGAGCCGGCTGGGGAAGGAGGAAGCCGCATGCGCGAGAGTTTGGGCGCACCTGCGGGCGCGCAAGTGCGGGCGTAGTCACCGCAGGTGCTGAAGGACTGGAGGCAGTGCAGTGTTTTAAAAATGGGAAATTGGCCATTTCTTTCATTTTTTTCATTTGGCTTGGACGATTTTGGAGAGCTCAAGGAGGGATTTTCATCAAGCAACACTAGGTAAGTAATTTCTTCCCATTTTTGAGTTAAATATGTGATCTTACATGGATTTAGACATGGAAATTAGTAGAAATTTGGGATTTTGAGGGGAAGACCTAGAATTTTGTATTTTGGATTTTTACCACGAATTTGAGCATGAAATTGAGAGCGAATTATATATTGGAGTTAGTAAAGTTATGGGTATCTTCGAAAAATTTAGGAATCAGGGCACGGGGGCCTGAGGGCAATTTCATCAATTTTTCGAGCGGAGTTGGGAATTTGTATAAATTGACTTGGTACAAGCATTAGATTATATTTTCATTTGTTTGCCCGTTATTTGGATAGTGTTGGGACGTTGTGCATCAATTGGAGTCGTCGGAAGGGCTTGGAAGCCGGATCATGGAATCTTCAAAGCGAGGTAAGTCTCCTTTCTAACCTTGTGAGGAGAAATTGTCCCCATAGGTGAACTAATTGAATATGTTCTACAATTTGTGGGGGCTACGTACGCACGAGGTGACGGGAGTCCATGCGTAGCTACTATTATGCTTGTGTCTGGGTAGTCTAGGACCCACTAATATGCTTTACTTGTTGTACTTGTGATCTTGCCAATGATATTAGACTGTTAATATTATCGAATTAGTAATTAAATACCTAAGAAGGTTAGAGTTTATTTTTCTTAGTCATTTAGAAAGAGAATTGATTCTTCCTTGGGTAATTGTGTTCCTGATAAAGTATGCTTTATTTGCCGTACTGGTAACTTTACTGATAAATTTATAATATTTAAAACCTTATCGAACTCGGCAAATGAATTTCCAGAAAAGATTTAAATACTATCTTCGTGTCCATTAAAAGAGAATTTTATCGCTTCCTTGATTAACTGTTTTCCCGACAAAAATGTGAAATTTTGTATGAATATGTGTATCTATGAGTAACTGAGTCGCATGTATGATTCGCGAGCATGATAACTCTATTATTTATATATGACCGCGTCGCATGATCGATTTGCGAGCAGGGTAATAGATGCATCTATGGTTCGAGCCATTCGACCCTTTGGCAGTGCACATTTTATTATTGTTGGTCCGCGCCGTTCGACCCTCGGCATTTCTTGCGCTTGATAATTGCTGCATACTTTTGTGATTATTACCTGTTTAATGGCCTGGGAATTTTAAATTGTCAACTGAAATGACGAAGATTTAAAGTATTAAATGTGAAAGAAGTTGCTATTTCTTATCATTACTTATTAAACTTCCTATGATATCCATGCTTAGTGTCGCCCTTGATTTTACTAAATTGACCTCTAGCAAGTGTCAAAAATTCGACCTCTCGTCACTACCTCTTCGAGGTTAGGCGTGATACTTACTGAGTACACGTTATTTTCGTACTCATGCTACACTTGTTGTGCATTTTATTGCACAGGTACATTCATAGCTAGTGGCTCTGCTTGACGCAGTGATGTGGATGACTTGGAGACTTAGACGAGCTGCACCACCTGGAGACGACCCGCATGTCGGCAGAGTCTCCCTTAGATGTATAGTATTTTTTTTTAAATTCCTTGTCCAGTTTGTATTCCGAACAAGTATTGTAGTACATGTATAATTCCTAGATATTTGCTCATGCACTTGTGACACCGGGTTCTGGGATGTGTTTGGGATGTATTTTATTAAAATGGATTGTTAAACTATCGTATTTACTTAGTGGGTTTTTATTCGATTATTATGTAATGAAATTAAAAGTAACGATTTCCAAATACTAAAACAGGAATCTAACTTAACCGGTTAATGATTGGCTTGTGTGACAGTAGTGTACGGCGCCATCACGACCCTATGGATTTTGGGTCGTGATAGATCCTATGGGCATAATTGCTAACACATAATTACTGGACAAATTGATATGCCTAAAAGCATGATTTCTAACATATCGCATCATTAGTCCTATATGCAGGATTTCTAGCATGTAAACACAATATGGAACCTATAGGCAGGATTTATAACATACGATTTCGACAACATAATATGGAACTTATAGGCAGGGCCAACAATACAGTAGTGAACCTATAGGCAGGATTTCTACCCAACTTTGCGAATGAAAATAAGGACCCTTTCCCAATTTTACTAAATGCCCCAGAATTGTATTACAAAATTATTACAGACCAAAGTTAATGAATGAATTACAAAAGATAAGTAAAACTATAGAGAGCCTACAATATGCCCAAATACACCTGGAAAACCCAGGCCTTCAACCCATAACAGCTCCAAGGCTCATATTCATAGATACACAATAATAAGTGGTGAATGATTCACCCATAGCACACAGAAACCCAAATCTCTAGTGTGTCAGAGTTCCCAAGGGCTTCAATAACCCAGAGCAGTGCTCACACCAGAGAAATGATCAGAAACAGTTCAAGGGAGATTAGAGACCAAACCCCAATGTGTTAGAGTTAACAAGGGTCTTACATGGACCCCGAGCAGTGCTCACACTGGGGAGGTAAAGGATAGAACCTAAATGGCCTAAGGATGGGGATTCAGGATATCATAGGCAACACATAAAAGAGTAGGCAATGGTCGAGGGACAGAATTTGAAAGACATACTTGGTTTTTAGGAAGCAAACATAGCAGAGTTAAAAAAAAAACACAGAGCATTTGATTAAAAAGGTCAGCAAGACTTAGAGACATAGGCAAAATTACATTGAAAGAGTTAGGAAAATAAGTTGACAAGATTTACAAAGTTCTTCATGCACAAATGCATAATACTTAACAAGTTAAAACCTGAAAGGTCTAATTATGCTAAGTGTACAGGCCAGTTTTAAGGACAATCCATGTTTACTCATATTAGGAAACAAACAATATTTAGACATGGTAGGAAAACATAAATCTGATAAGTACCCTTGAGCCAAGCAATCACTCAAAAGAGTATGGAACCAAATGAACTAGAGACATGCTAAAGACACATTATCAAGGCACATAAGTGATAGAAAAGCCTTCGCACTGATTCAAACACATCAACGCAAATATTGCAAAGATTCAGAACATGTGAACTTATAGGTATTCTAATGGTAACATAAGAGATTAAAAAAAGATTCAAGGCAAGTGCATAACTAACAAAGCTGCATACATGAAGCAATTTAGAAGGTAGTAAGCTAAACACTTAAGAGGATTCATATTATTCAAACCAAGCACGAACAATCTCTGAACTAACAACATTAATTAGGGAACTAAAGAGACTCAAACAAACGTAAAATTGACAGAAGCATGCTAAAAAAATAAGCTTAAGCACACTGGATCATAGACACAAGTCACAGATGCATAAGAATAAAATGGAAAAAGTATAGTAACTCACCAGTTAGGCGAGAAAAGCAAGAATAACACCACAATAGCAGAGAACCCAAATTTTTTGGCCTTGGGCTTTCAACCGACCAAGAACCAGAGATAAAACGAGATAGCAAAGAAAACACAGAGCCAAATCTTAAGTTTTTAGTGAGATTATAGTGATTCTAGGTCTGTCCTAAAGGGGAAAGGGGAGGGGTTTATATAGTGAAAAAGATCGAGCAAATAAATAAGAAAAAGTGTAAATCAAACACAAATAAGGCAGTATAAGTCATGCATAATCAAATAAAATCGGATTTAGGGGAAATGAAATAAGCAAACCCTAATTTTAGGAAAAAAAAATTATTGACAGAATATTGACCCACAAAATGAATAGAGACACAAATAGCACCAAAATCAGTGATTCGAAATGATTAAGAGAACAAGATCTGAAAATTCTAACTCTTAAGGCAAGTGAGAAGAAATCGACAAAATCTAAATAAGGAAAGTCAAACTCAAACATAATATGACGAACATAGACAAGAAAACACCCAAAATCAAAGACTCAACCAATTTTGGTTCGATTTGAAGAAAATCTGTAAACCCTAGTTTTAGGTTAAATCAGAATCATAAAAGATATAGACAAAATCAGATTCACACGGTAGAATAAACGTGTGTAAACGGAATATTATCCAGATTCAAGAAATGAGATCAATTGGACAAAATCGGAGTAGTAGTACTTGCCATGTTTAGACAAGTACTAAGTAATACCATAGAGAATCAACCAGCAGCAAAAATATACGGATATGGTAAGTAAACAGGAAGGGAATCCCATTAGAAGAGGGATTTGGGGTGTGACGGCTAGGGTTAGGATTCTTCAGAAGGGGGAGAGTATAGATGATTTAGTGATGGCGAGTGAGAGGGATTGAGGGGATTTGGGTTAGGGAGTTAGGTTTAAATGGGTAGATTGAACGAGGGCCGTTGATCTTGGGAGATCAACGGTCAATGACCAAGATTAAAGAAGGTGAGTGGGGCGGGTCGGTAAATGGGTCGCGATCGGGTGGGTCTAATTAGGTCATTGGTTTTAGGCTGGGGTTATTGGGTTAGGAATTTTAGGTGTTGGTCTGGGTAATTGGGTCCGAAAATAGGCTTAGAAATAGGCTATTAGTTAAATACCCATTTTAATTAATAAATAATTCGTAAAAAATGATAAATAAATTAGTAAAAATATTATTTGTGCATAAAAAATGATAAATGATAATTATTTAACACTAAAGAATATAAAACTTTATTTTTTGCATTAATAAAGTAATTATAAGTATATGTGGGCTATTATCGCAAAATGTGAGCCTTAAAATATGAAATGTAATTATAATAAATGCACTAAAAATATTTAAAACCTCATATGGGTACTAATGATAAGTTTAGATGATTAAATCATCATAAAATAATTTGTGATGCAATTAATGATTAGTTATTTAATAAAATATGGGAATAAATTGATTTAAAAATTATAGAAAATTGGGAAAAATGCTTGTGCGTTTATAAATCACACGATGATGCATGTGTACTATTTTGAAAGTATATATGTATATTTTTTAAAAATATGAGGGAAAAATTGGGTATCAATAGCTGCCCCTCTTTACCCAGGAAGGATAAAATAGTTGTCGGGTAAAGAAATGATGATCGATTTTGACCGAATGGGGTGATTTGAAAGATATAGGCCGCACTCTGGCTTATGAGCTAGCTACATATAGAATGGTTATGGATACTTGAATAAATATCGGTTGAGAATGGGTAACGGACGATGATTGGTTACGTTTGAAATAATTCGAAGGATATGAACGTTGAATGGAAACCTGAGCGAAGATTGCTCCCGTTAGGAGAAAGGTTACTTCTTGGATCACCTGCAAACTCAAAATACGATGCATTCAAGTGTGTGTGCATATATATATATATATATAT
>MDKH01186968.1:0-14969 GCA_005239495.1 Nicotiana undulata | reverse complement strand
ATAAATTGTGTTTATTGTTGAATTGACATGGGAGAGGTAAAAATATGATGAGGTAAATCTTAACCGGTTATCGGTGATATGATATTGACACAATCCTATTGAGTTCACGGTCGAGTCGGTACCCGTAGGTACCTTTATGTAAATACTATTATTATTATCGAGTCAGCACACGAGTCGCAGGCATGATGCGCGATCGTGGGGAGCTTATTACTATCGATTCAGCACACGGGTCGCAGGCATGATGCGCATTCGTGGGGAGGTTATTACTATAGAGTCAGCACACGAGTCGCAGGCATGATGCGCGATCGTGGGGAGCTTATTACTATCGAGTCAGCACACGAGTCGCAGGTATGATTCGCGATCGTGGGGAGCTTATGACCTTAGTCCTTATGACCTACCTTATGACTCTGGTCGGTTGTCTTGTCCGTGTCGGTATATGTACACTTGAGGGATCACATATGACAGTATTGGCAAGGTATTGTTGGATAAGAGGAACTGGTACTTGGTGTTCTTACTTGTGTTACATTATGTGTTCATATACTTGATGTTTACTCTTTCGCATGCCTATTAGCCTTATCTTGTTCTATATTATGTTGTTGGACCTTAGTGAGTATCGAGTCGACCTCTCGTCACTACCTCTTCAAGTTTAGACGGGATACTCACTGGGTACATATTTATATATATGTACTCATGTTGCACTTTCTTTCCTTTTCTGTACTTGACTGTACAGGTCCGGAGGTTGTTCCATCTGATTTTCAGGCCGGTGCTAGATATTGATAGCGTGGTCATACTTCACGGTGAGCCTCTTTCCGGGCGACTTCCTAGCAGCACCCTGGAGTTTCTTTTGTTATACTCTCTGTCTATTTCATTCAGACTGAGACCCTGTATATATTGTAGTCATTGTATATTCAGTAGTTGCCCGTGACACTCGTGACACTAGTTCCTGGCACACACACGGTATATATTTTTTGGGTTGTGTATCTATGTATATGTTTTATTTCGTCTTTGTATTTACTATGATTTTACCTTCACTCAAGGCTAGTATCATGTTAGTTGTTTTAGACTGGTAATTATTGATTTGTTTGACCGAATGGGAAGGGTATCACTTAGTGAAGGTTATATCGGCTTGCCTAACCCCGCTGTTGGGCGTCATCGCGACTTGAATTAGGATTTTGGTCGTGACATATGCGACCACTATGCGGTCCGCATACATGATCTGCGATCGCACGGTGGACCGCAGATCCGCTCAATTCTGGAAAATTCTATTTTTTTTTAAGTCCTGGAGTACTTTTCACTCCAAAAGGATCCGTTTTAAGAATTTCTACAGTTTTATCAACGTGGGAACCTATTCGGGCATCGTTTTTAGTCAGGAATTTTACGGGTCTTTACATCCTCCCCCACTTAAATTCATTTGTCCTCGAACGAGGATCGAGAAATCACTTGGGTATGAAAACACAAAATGCGAACCCCCAATTTTCACTAACTCCGATACTTTCTAAAAATTTAGCCAGAGTTTCCTTTGTAAATAGGACTATCCACCTGCCAGAGAGCCCCCGAAACATAATTCAACAAGTCCCACATAGTTCAGTTAACACAACGAATGGCACATAATTCAGTTATTTCAATGAATTGCACATAATTCAACTAACACAATCCATACAAATATGGCACAAAGTTGAGAAGTCATAAGAGAAGGGGGGGGGGATTAGGGGAGTGGGGTGGTTTTACACAAGATATGACACAAAACTTAGAGGTGACCACTTTCATAAACAACTACCTGACTTATTCAAACAAATGAGGGTATTTCTCTTTCATTTCATTTTCCGCTTCTCAAGTGGCTTCCTCGACTTGTTGATTCCGCCATAACACTTTAACCGAAGCAATCTCCTTGTTTCTCAACTTACGAACTTGCCTATAGACAATAGCAACCGGAACCTCTTCATATGACAATTCTTCATTAACTTAAACGGTATCAACCGATACGATGACAGATGGATCTCCAATCACCTTCTTTAACATGGACACATGAAACACCGGGGGCACCAATGACATTTCAGGAGGCAAATCCAGCTTATACGCCACCTGTCCTATCATTTGAGCGATCCTATACGGCCCGACATACCTTGGGCTCAATTTACCCTTCTTTTCAAACCGCATGACCCCCTCCATGGGAGATACCTTCAAGAATACCCAATCATCTTCTTGAAACTCCAAATCCCTACGACGAACGTCCGAATAGGATTTCTGATGACTCTGGGTAGTTTTCAACCTCTCCTTTATGATTCTAACCTTATCCATAGCCTGATGCACAAGATCCGGCCCTAGCAGTTCTGCCTCACCAACCTCGAACCATCCAATCGGAGATCTACACCTTCTTCTGTACAATGCCTCAAATGGGGCAATCTGAATACAAGCATGGAAATTGTTGTTGTAAGCAAACTCTATAAGTGGAAAATGATCATCCCAACTACCCTTAAAATCAAGTACACAAGCTCATAACATGTCTTCAAGCGTATGAATATTCCGCTTTGCATGCCCATCAGTCTGCGGGTGGAAGGTTGTGCTGAGATTTACCTGCGTACCCAAACCTTGCTGAAATTTCTTCCAAAAGTTAGCTGTGAACTGGGCCCCTCGATCCGAGATAATAGAAACTGGAGTGCCATGAAGCCTGACTATTTCTTTGATATATAACTGAGCTTACTATTCTGCAGTATCGGTGGACTTGACTGGCAAGAAATGCGCTGACTTCGTGAGTCGATCCACTATTTACCAAATTGAGTAGAACTTACGCGGAGTACGGGGTAACCCCACCACAAAGTCCATATTGATCATCTCTCACTTCCATATTGGTATTTCCATAAGTTGCGCCAACCCACCGGGCCTCTAATGCTCGGCCTTCACTTGCTGACAGTTCGGACACCTAGCCACAAAGTCCGCCACACCCCTTTTCATACCATTCCACTGATAAATCTCCTTGAGATCGTGATACATTTTCGTAGAACCTGGGTGTACAGAATATTTGGAATTGTGAGTCTCTGTCATAACTCTCTCCCGAAGATTATCCGCATCCGGAACACATAGTCTCCCTTGACACCGCAAGACACCGTCACTATTGCCGGGTGTAAAGGATGTGGTCTTGTGATTTAGAATTGCCTCTTTCAACTGTGCCAATGTTGGATCGTTGAATTGCTTTTCCTTGACTTCCGACACAAGCAAAGATTTCGCTCTGTTATGCACCACAACACTCCCTTCGTCTAAGGCCGAAAAACAAACCCCCAGACTGGGCAACTAGTAAACCTCCCGAGCCAAAGGCCTCTGACCTGCTTCTAAATGAGCCAAACTACCCATGGATTTCCGACTAAGAGCGTCTGCCACCACATTCGCCTTCCCTGGATGGTATAAAATATCCATATCATAATCCTTGAGCAATTCCAAACATCTTCTCTGCCTCAAGTTTAGTTCTTTCTGTTTGAATAAATACTAAAGACTCTTGTGGTCTGTGAACACGTCCACGTGGACCCCATAAAGATAATGTCGCCAGAATTTTAATGCAAAGACAACCGCTGCGAGATCCAAATCATGCGTCGGATAATTCCTTTCATGGTTCTTGAGCTGCCTTGAAGCATACGCTATAACCTTCCCACATTGCATCAACACACACCCCAAACCAACCCTTGAAGCATCACAATACACCATAAACCCCTTTGTACCTTCTGGCAAGGTCAACATTGGTGCCGAAGTCAATCTTGATTTCAATTCCTGGAAACTCTTTTCACAAGCATCGGACCACTGGAACTTAACTGCTTTCTGCGTCAGCTTAGTCAATGGGGAGGCGAGAGTAGAGAATCCTTTCACGAACCTCCGATAATATCCAGCTAAACCCAAGAAACTGCGAATCTCTATCGGGGTCGTTGGTCTAGGCAAATCCTTCACCGCTGAAATCTTCTGGGGATCAACCCGAATCCCTTCCCTAGAAACAACATGGCCCAAAAAGGTAACTGATTCTAGCCAAAACTCGCATTTTGAGAACTTTGCATACAACTGGTGCTGATGAAGAGTATGCAGAACTGCCCTGAGGTGATTAGCATGATCTTCCTGACTTTGCGGATACACAAGGATATCGTAGATGAAAACGATCACGAAAGAGTCAAGAAATGGCTTGAAGACCCGATTCATAAGATCCATAAAAGCTGCTAGGGCGTTGGTCAGCCCAAAAGACATTACCAAGAATTTGAAGTGCTCATAACGAGTCCTAAAGGCGGTCTTAGGAATATCTTGCTCCCTGATCTTTAATTGGTGATACCCGGACCGTAAATCAATCTTTGAGAAGAACCTAGCACCTTGCAATTGGTCGAACAAATCATCTATCCGCGGTAACGGGTATTTGTTTTTTATGGTGACCTTGTTGAGCTGCCGATAATCAATACACATCCAAAGCAATCTATCTTTCTTTCTGACAAACAGAACTGGTGCGCCCCAAGGCGACACACTTGGCCTAATGAAACCCTTCTCTAGAAGATCCTTCAACTGCCCTTTTAACTCACTTAATTCTACTGGCGCCATTCGGTAGGGTGGAATAGATATTGGATGCGTACTTGGCAATACATCAATCCCGAAATCGATCTCTCTATCTGGTGGAATCCCAGGAAGCTCATCCGAAAATAATTCAATAAATTCATTCACAACAGGCACAAACTCGGGAGCAAGCACCTCTGAAGTGGTGTCCGCAACCCGGACTAAATGGTAGATGCACCTTTTTCTGATCATCTTTGAGGCCGTAATATAGGAAATAAACCTACCTCTTGGCACGATATTATTCCAATCCCACTCAATAACTGGTTCATTAGGAAACTCAAGCCTCATAATCCTGGTCCAACAGTCGAGTTTAGCAACACGAATAGAGCCAATCTATTCCCATAATTGCATAAAAATCTACCATTCCTAGCTCAATAAGATCGGTCGTGGTATCCCGACCACACACCGTGACAACATAATTCCTATAGACTTGCACGGCCGTAATAGATTCACCAACCGGAGTCGACATTGAGAACGGCTCATGGAGCTGTTCAGGTTCTATCCCAAAACTCGAAGCAATAAAAGGAGTGACATATGATAAGGAAGACCCGAGATCAATAAGAGTATAAACATCATGTGATTGAACAGTCAGGATACCTGTGACAACATCTGGAGAAGCCTCCGCACTCTGTCGACCTGTCACGACCCCAAGTCCTAACAGGTCGTGATGGCACCTATCGTGGAACTAGGCTAGACAACCATCACATAACTACCCATTCGTTCTATTATAATATTTCACAGATCAATAACAAGCAACAAACAAATCATAAAAAAATTCCTTTAAATCTTTACGCCCCAATAATAATCTAACAGTCTAAACAAAAACCTCCCAAGACTGGAGTCAACATGGTCACGAGCATCTAAGAAATAAAACTAACTCTGCTAATTTGTTAATCAATGTCTATGAAATAAATACTAATACTAATAAAGGAAGGGAAATGGAGAAGCTGCGGACGCTGGGCAGCTACCTCGAAATCCCGTAAAGCTGCTAGTAACGAACAAAGATGGCCATTACTCTGCGCTAGTACCTGGATCTGCACACAAGGGTGCATGGATTAATGATGAGTACGCCAAATTAGTAGTAATGAAAATAAATCACAGTCTGAAGTATATGAAACACACATCACAAAACACAAATCCACAAACAGTAAAACATCAAGTCTCAATACAGTATACATAAGTTTGAAAACTAATTTCCAGAAAAATCCTTTGAAACAAGTATATTTTCCAATATTTCTCAATAAAACGCTCAGTAAAATCAGTTTGAAAAATAAAGTGAATCATAGTCAAAAACTCAGTAAAATATCATCATAAATCTGCCCCTCAGGCCATAAACATCTCTCATAATATTTCCCTCATCACCTCACCATCACTCAGTTTCAGCCCAGCGGGCAACTTCACAAACACTCAGTATTAGCCCAGCGGGCAACCTAACAGTCACTCAGTATCAGCCCCGCGGGCAATCACTCGCACTTAGTAGGTACTTGCGCTCACTGGGGGTGTGTACAGACTCTGGAGGGGCTCCTATAGCCCAAGCGCTATAACAAGCCACATCATGGCATAAATCACTCGCAATATTGGACCTCAGCCTCTCTCGTATCATAACATCCTCACAATATTGGCCCGCAACCTCACTCAGTGAGAGGCTCTCAACATGCCATTCGGGCCACAAATATACCGGGTTCTCGACCCAAAAACAGTGTTTCATTTTCAATAAATAATATCAAAATACTCCGAGTGTCAAAACATTTATCAAGAAAAGGTCAAGTGAGGAAAATAGTAAAATCATCCCCCAAGGGGTAAACAGATCGACACTAGGCCCCAAAACATGGCTTACAGCCCAAATCATATCAAAATATATCAATATTATTAAGCATAGGCTTAAAAATCGGTTTCGCAACTCAATAGTTGCCTAATTAGGGAATATATTTCCAAAGTTCCAATCTTTGCATTCCAAAATCCATGAAAGGATGCAAGTTCCGGGGTTTTATACCCTCAAGACAGGATTTAAAGACACTACTTACCTCAAACTAGCCCGAAAAGCTACTCAGCAATGCTCTTGCCTCTCGAATCAACTTCCGAGCACTCCAAATCTATAAAGATCAGATCTTTATCATCAAATTATGCTTAAGGAATTAATTCCAATTGAAAAATACCAATTTTAACTCAAAACCCGAAATTAGCCAAAACCCGACCCCCGAGACCGCGTCTCGGAACTCGACAAATTTTATACCTAAATGTTCTTCATCATCTCACAAGTCCGTACATATAAATAACGCTAAAATCAGAGTTCGTTTGACCCCTCAAATCACCTCCTAAAGGTCTCATAATCTCAAGCCCTAACTCCATCTTTTTATACTGATTTTCATGAACTAAACACTGGTATTTTGTTCCTTAATCACATATAATCGAGTTTTAGGGTCCAAAATACTTACCTCTATGAAGAACACTGATTTCCCCTCTTCAAAATAGCTTCCAAGCTCTTTTCCCGTTCAAAAATGGTGTTAAAAGGTTTAATGGTCGCAGAGGGTTTTAATTTATACTTTCTGTCCAAGGGTTCCGCACCTGCGCCCAATTTCTCGCACCTGTGGGACCACACCTGCAGTCCCACTAACCGCACCTGTGACCTTCCCTGGCTGTCCAGTCTCGCACCTGCGGAGTTCTGCTCGCTCCTGCGGGCCCGCACCTGCGGTCAAACTTACGCACGTGGCGGAAATCACTATAGGAAAACACCGGGAGCTGTTTGCTGCACTTTTTCAACTCCGAAGTTCCCGTTAACCATCCGAAATAAATCCAGAGCCTTTCAGGACACCAACCAAATATACCAACACATCATAAATGATCATTCAAACTTAGTTGCACCCTCGAAACACCAAAACTAACATCAAAACACCAAAATCACGTCGGATTCAAGCCTAAGAACTTTCAAATTTCTAAAATCCACCAACGATGCCGAAACTATCCAAAACAACTTCGATTGACCTGAATTTTTGTAGACATATCCAAAACGACATTATGAACCTGTTCCAACTTCCGGAATTCCATTCCGACCTCGATAGCCTATTTTCCACTGCCGACCGAAAATCGCCAAAAATTAACTTTCGCCAATTCAAGCCTAATTCTACACCGGACATCTCAAAATTATTCTGAACACACTCCTAAGTCCCAAATCATCTAACGAAGCTATTCGAGCCATAAAATCCACATTCTGACATTGTTTACCAATAAGTCAACTCTTAGTTGACTTTTCCAATTATAAGGCTATTTCTAGAGACTAAGTGACTAAACTCTCACTACAATCATTTCGATTCCAAGCCTACCAACTCTAACACATCAAAAACATCATAATCAACCTATGCCAAGGCAATAACAGTAATTATAATGCAGGTTCTATGTAACGACAGACCGGGTCGTTACACAACCACCCAAAGCATAGAACCGACTAGGTCCTCCCCGACCTCGTGCACCACCCCTAGCTGCAACATGCCTTACCGGTGCTGAAGGGCCTCGGGCTTGTGGGCGTGCTGAAGATGTAGCACCTGAAGAACTGGATGGTTGGGCGGCACGCCAACCTACTCCCTGGCGGAATGAAGGGCAGTCTCTCTGAATATGACCCCCACCCCACAACCATAGCATACTGGCCGATCCAGATAAAAGGGCCCAGTATGAAACCTCTCACACTTGGGGCATGGGCCCCTCTGCTGTTGCTGGAACCTCCCACCTAAACGACCTGGCTAATGAAATCCCTTGTTGCCTGAACTGGCCCCAAAACGACCTCTTTGCTGATGATGATGGTGACGACCTGGTGGTGGGGCACTGGCTGATGACTGAGCATGAGACTGGGATGGTTCTGATGACCCGTTCCCAAGGACCGGTCTCCTTCATCCAAATGAACCTCCAGGGTTACCCGCTGACCGGGCCCTGCTACTACTTTCTCTCTCCATTCTCATCTTCAATTTCCGAGCCTCTGTAGCCTGGGAGAATACCACAATCTTCCCATAGTTCATATCTGAATGCAGAGCAGCTGTAGCAGCTTTATTAACAACCAAGGGACCAAGGCCCTGAACAAACTGACGAACTCTGGCCTCCATAGTCGACACCATGTGAATAGCATATTTGGACAGGCGCACGAACTCCATGTGGTACTCCCACACACTCCGGTTGCCCTGCTTGAGGACCTCAAACTCTGTAGAACGGGATGCCCTAGTCTCGGCGGGCAGAAAATGATCCATGAAGGCCTCTACAAACTCATCTCATCTCAACGGAGGGCTCCCCTTCCCACAGGAATCCTCCCACATCTCGAACCACGAATACGCCGCTCCCTTCAAATGATAGGAAGCTAACTCCACCCCCGCTGTCTCAGTAGCCCTCATAACTCGGAGGGTCTTGTACATCGCATCGATAAAGTCCTGAGGATCAGCCTCTGGGTCAGTACCTGTGAACTCTGGAGGGGCTAACTGAAGAAACCGGTTGACTCTGGAACCTGAAGAATCCCCTCGCTCGCTAGAAGACGAAGGGGCAACATTTGATCTTTAGTCCTGGGAGGCCACTAGCGGTGTCAACATCTGAATAGCTCCCCTAAGGTCCCCATCAGAAATACTGGGACGGGAAGCTGAAGCTGGATTAGGAACATCAGCAGAATCAGCGGGAGGGATCGTAGCACCCTCCCCTGGAGCAGGAATTGGAATAGTTTGGCCAGGAACGGAGGAGTCAGGCAGATTCATAGTCGGGGGATTGTCCTCGCCCGCACCATCAGATTGAGAATTTATGGCCACACTTGGGGTGGAATTGACCACTAGGCCGAGTCGAGCTCTCTTCTTGGGTGCCATTTACTGAAAGTTGGAACAATGTACGAGTTAGAGACAACAACCTCACCTATCACCACATCGCACGATACAGAATGACAATAAAGGGTATTTTCCTAAATGTCCATGCAGCCCCTAATTATAGATGTGGTCGACAACACACCGATAAGAAGGGATCTACCAGACACGGCTCCGAGACATCCTATGACACTTTTAAAACCTAAGGCTCTGATACCAAGTTTGTCACGCCCCAAGACCGAGGGACGGGACCGGCGCCTAACCGAATGAACCCGGTCAAGCGAACCTGATTTGCCTTTCCTACCCAATGCGTTTTCCCGTGTTTATAGCATACATTATTCATATGAAATAGCAAGAGAAAATCAAAAGCGCAAATTCACAACATAAAGTCCATTTTTCCTCTTTTAACGTTTTAACATTAGATCCTACCAAAACATACATACTAAGTACAACATTCCCGATAGGGGACCACGATTACGAGTAAGTACAACGACTACCCAAAACATATTTACAACCCACATAGTGTCTATGAAGCCTCTAAGAGTACGAAGGAGTGTATATAAACTTGTCGGCAACAAGGCCCCGGCTATACCTCAAAAGAGACAACATATACAAAAGAAGTCAACATAAACTATAAACGGCTCTGAGAGGAAGTGGGGCTCACCATAACAGCTGGAAGGAAGGAGGAGAAAGCACCACTATCGGCGATCGGCGCTACCTGCTACAGAACCACCTACATCCATTTAAAAGATGTAGCGCCCCCGACAAAAGGGACGTTAGTACCATTGAATAGTACTAGTATATATGAACAAACCTACTCTAGATAGGATAAACATCAACAGTCAAACACAAATAGAGGCATCATACAACAATACACCGAATCAAGGGAAGACACAAACAAGAATTTCCACATCCCTCATCCCGTTTTGCCATCTTTTGGTTAATGTTCTTTTAAGTTTCATCTTGTATTATTATTACTGATCCACCGTGTTGTTGTCACACGGAGTCCGATCTCTACCCTATCGGCTAATCCATCCTAGGTGAGGTCCGAATATCATCACATCTCATATCACCACTGTGGTACGTTCACACGGAGTCCGATCTCTGCCCGAATCGGCTAGGCTAACACCGTGGCATGTGCACTGCACGCGGAGTCCGATCTTTGCCTGATCGGCTAGGCCATCTCAGCTGAAACAATGAGGACAATAATCATCATCATATCACAATATCAAGTCATCCATGTATACGACATGGAGTCTGATCCCAGCCAGATCGGATAGGCCATCTCACCCCTAGGACATTCTCCTGGTCAATTCATGGATATTTTTAGATCAGTTTTAACCTTTTTGATCCCCAACACATATCATTCTTTGATTCATCTTTCATATCATTAGAATCCTTTGATTCATATTTCACCACAATTCATCCTTTAAATCCATATCCCATAACAATCAAATTCATAGTTCATGTTTCATATCAATTCAACCTCTTGATTCGTATTTCATGTCATTACCAAATCTTTATTCATATTCCATATCAGTCTATCCTTTCACATTTTACCACATTCATCACATAATAGGATCACACGCATAGTAAAAAGGGAACATGATGATCACAATTTATACACTCAAATAACATAACAACATGGTAGTAGCATGGGGCAATATAGAAGCAAGAATTCCTCAATTAGGCACATAGAACACATAAATTCCATAGATAATCAACAAGAGAGTCATACCCGAAAAGTGAACACAACGGGTTTATCCTATGAAGATTAGAGTTATCCATACATACCTCGGATTGGAATTTCTCCTTAATTTCTATCTCAATCACCGGACCTTCTAGCGCCTTCAATCTAATTTACGATGTGACACATTTAAACCTAGGATTAGGAATCATGAATAGGACTTGGACTCATGTGGGCATTTTATCAAACGCTATGTATTCTTTTCGATTGCATAACCCCTTTTTGTGGAAGATTACTCTAACCTACTTCCCTTTACTAGATTATGGTAAATTAATCACATGCATGCAGGTTTTTAACTCCTACCTTCAAGAAATAACCTATTTGTGTTCCATTTTAACTAGAATCTGGGAATTAAGAAAAAAATGGGGTAGAAACTTACCTCTTATGATGAAGAAGATGACGACTACTCGATTAATTTCAGGCCTGAGTAGAGATGGAGGATCAATTTGGTGGAGATGGTGACTTTCTCTCACTAGAACTCACTCTCACTTCTCTCTATTTTAATAAGATAGTCGTTAAAGATGAAGGGGATGGGTGTTTTATTAGGCCGAGGGTCGGGTTTTAAAATTAAAAATTAGAAGCCCCGATGCAGGTATGCGGTCAGGAATGCGATCGCATTCCTACTATGCGGTCCGCATACCTGTCGCATAAGTGACCCTCAGCTGGGCTAAAAAGAGAAGCAGACTGCCCAGGTATGCGGCAGCTATGCGATCCGCATACCTGTTATGCGATCGCATAGTGCGCCGCATAACTCCCTCCGCAAAAATATAGGTGCAGGAATGCGACAACTATGCGCCCCGCATTTCATGAAATGCGATCGCATTATGGGCCGCATAGCTATCCTCAAAATGGACAGCAACTGTCCAGGTATGCGACCATTATGCAGTCCGCATACATGATCTGCGATCGCATAGTGGACCGCAGATCCGCACAATTCTGGAAAATTCTATTTTTTTTAAGTCCTGGAGTACTTTTTACTCCAAAGGGGTCCGTTTTAAGAATTTTTACAGTTTTATTAACATGGGAACCTATCCGGGCATCGTTTTTAGTCAGGAATTTTACGGGTCTTTACATCCTCCCCCACTTAAAATCATTCGTCCTCGAATGAGGATCGGGAAATCACTTAGGTATGAAAATGCAAAATGCTAACCCCCAATTTTCACTAACTCCAATACTTTCTAAAAATTTCGTCAGAATTTCCTTTATAATGTAAATTTTACATATACTTATCTTTGCTTGCGTATCTTGTGTTGAAAAAAGATTTTTTTTGTATATTCAATATGAACGACCAATTACAAAGACACATTAATTAATTATATATGTAGATGTTACTTCCAAATGATCTTATGAGCAAACATCGTGGAACATTGAGTTAATACAACTTAATTTGCGTTTGTTCAAGTAGAAGAAGAAGAAAAACTGCTAGATGGAGTATACGAATGTGTTTCAACACTTGAATCAATCCAAACATGTAAGTTGCACCGGAATCTAGATTAGAAATTCTTTTTGCCATGATTGGTTTTGGTTTTATCCTTTAACACCTCCCTAAAATTGACACGAATTATTAGTTACAGACTTAAATTATTCTTCGTCTTAATTATCCCCATCAACTTGGCCTTTGAGAGTCATTGCCTCTCTGGACGATGATGTGACAAAGAGTGTGGGTGCACTCGCCTACTATGTGGATTTTATGTGTATGTGGCATTTTTTTAAAATGAAATATAGTTTTGCCTTTTTAAGTATGTTAATTTTTGGATAATTTTTTTCAATTATAATTTTATAATAAAAATTGGATAGAAGTACATTATTTAGGTTAAATATTTTTATTTGGCTAAAAATAATAATGTTTTAGTTAATCTTTTTTTGAATTTGACCTGAAAATAAAGATTTATACAATTGAAATAAATAGGTAAGACATCTAAAAAGTTATTAAAAAAATACACATGCCTTTTTGTTTCTTCTGACATCAGGCACTTCGAATTGAATTATAAAAACTCATGTTCAATTTTTCGGTTATGAAATACCAAACCAAATAAATCTCAGCTTGGTTTGTTTTCTTAGAGATTTCAGATTAATAGGTTTAGTTATTATGAAATTTTTGTTTAAACCTATGGACATTTTCTGATAAGAAATAATGGACCTCTAAATAAAGTATTTATGTCAAACTGCCTAATTACCACATTCCCATTTATTCATCTGGAAGTTTGATAATTGTAAGTAAAAATGTGAATTCTTGATATGACAAAAGGATTATAAGAAGAAAAAATAATAATAAAAAAGTATGAGATAACTATCATGAGTATATGTTATAAATAGCCAATTGAAATAAATTGCAATGCATCTAAAAAGGTATAAAAAAAACTACACATGACTATTTATTTCAATTGTATAAATCTTAATTTTCAGATCAAATTCAAAAAAAATTAACTAAAACTTTAATTTTAGCCAAATAAAAAAAATTAGCCTAAATAATGTAGTTCTATCCAAGTTTTATTATAAATTGTATTCGAAAAAAATTATCCAAAAAAGTAACATACTTAAAAAGGTAAAAATAAATTTTATTTTAAAAAAAATGCCACACATACAAAAAAATCCACGTGGCAGCCAAGTGCACCCACACTCTTTGACACATCAGCGTACAGGGAGAAATGGCTCTCAAAAGACCAAGTTGATGAAAGTAATTAAGACCACGAATAATTTAAAATTATAACTAATAATCCGTATCAAGTTTGGGAAGGTGTTATGATATTTTGCCTATCTTTTTAGAAACTATTGCTTGTGTTGAAATTATTTTTTAGATAAATAGATTTTGAGGTTTTCTTTTTAAGAAAGTATCATCTAAGTGAGTCATTTTTAAAGCGTCAGTGTATATAAAATTTACAGATTAATTAGAGTAAAAATCTTTACTCAAGTTCTAAATATATGGTGAATGGTATTCGCGTGATACGTGTACACAAATATCAAATTATGATTTGAATTATATACAAATTATCAAAACAAATTAAACTTTTCAGATAAAAATTACAGATAATTATTTATTAATTCAGAATCATGACATGAAACTGTTGATTTTATGTGATGACCCAAAAGGTCATCTTACGTAATTTAAGATATATCTGTGTTTCGAGGCTCCGAGAGCCTCCGTTAGTCTCACCTCGATATGCGTGCGCAGCCCGGGCGTGTAGCCAGGAAGCTATTATGTGAAAATTGGATAAAAATGAGTTTTGATAATTAAAAAATGAATATAGTTGACTTTGGTCAACATTTCTGGTAAACGGACCCGGACCCGTGATTCGACGGTCCCGGAGGCTCCGTAGAAAAATATGGGACTTGGGCATATGCCCGGAATCGAATTCCGAGGTCCCAAGCCCGAGAAATGAATTTTTAAAGAAAATTATTTTCTGAAAATAATAAAGGATTTTGAAAATGAATAATTATGTGAAAACCGTGTTACCGGGCCCGTATTATAGTTCTGGAGCCCGAAACAGGTTTATTATATGTTATGTGACTTATCTGTGAATTTTGGTGTAAAACGGACTTGAAATGACGTGATTCGGATTAAAAATGGGAAATTTAGAAGTTTATGAAGTTTAAGAAATTTCTAAGAGTTTTGAGGTTTAATTTCGTATTTTTTATGATATTTTGATGATTTAAAAGCTTAAACAAGTCCGTATGATGTATTGGGAGACGTGTGTGTTTTTTATTTTGAGACCCGAGGGCTCGGGTGAGTTTCGGATAGCTAACGGGGTGTAAAAAGATAGGAAAATATGGTGTTTCTCCTGTTTCTGGTGTCAGGCCTTTCCTTCAGTGCGATCGCATATGCA
>ML274748.1:0-38595 GCA_005239495.1 Nicotiana undulata | reverse complement strand
GATTGATTTTGGCGGTCAATGGGACCAGTTCTTGCCTTTGGCGGGGTTTGCATACAATAACAGTTATCAGTCCAACATCGAGATGGCTCCATTCGAGGCTTTATATGGTCGGCGATGTCGTTCCCCGATTAGGTGGTTTGAGCCTGGCGAGGCCAAGCTATATGGTACAGGTCTGGTGAGAAATGCCTTTGAAAAGGTGAAGATTATTCAGGAAAGGCTCTGTACAGCTCAGTCCACACAGAAGAGTTACGCGGATCAGAGGGCACGTGATGTAGCATTTATGGAGGGAGATAAGGTTATGTTGAAGATTTCGCCGATGAAGGGCGTTAAGAGATTCGGGAAGAGGGACAAGCTAAGCCCCAGGTTTATAGGCCGTTTCGAGGTGTTGAGGCGAGTTGGGGAGGTTGCTTATGAGCTCGCTCTACCTCCTGCCTTATCGAGAGTTCATCCGGTATTTCATGTATCCATGCTTCGGAGATATCAATCTGATTTCTCTCACGTGATTGATTTCAGCACTATTCAGTTAGATGAGAAGTTGGGCTTCGAGGAGGAGCCAATCGCTATTATTGATAGGCAGGACCGCCAGTTGAGGTCTAAGAGAATTTCTGCCGTAAAGGTCCAGTGGAGGGGCCAACCAGTCGGTGAGGCGACCTAGGAGTCCGAGGAGGACATGTGGAGCAGGTTTCCACAGCTATTCGGCACTTCAGGTACGATTTTACGTCTGTTCGAGGACGAGCGTTTGTTTTAGAGGGGGAGATTGTGGTGACCCAAAAAGGGGTCATCTTATGTACATCTAATTTGGACTGTGTTTCGAGGCCCGAAAGCCTTCATTAATCTCACCTCGATGTGCGTGCGCAGCCCAGACGCGTAGCCGGGAAGCCTTTATGTGAAAAACTTGATTAAGAGTTAAATTTGTGATAATTAATTGAATAAAGTGGACTTTGGTCAACATTTTTGGTAAATGGACCCGGATCCGTGATCCGACGGTTCTGGAAGGTCCGTAGGAAAATATGGGACTTAGGCGTATGCCCGAAATCGAATTCCGAGGACCCAAGTCCGAGAAATAAATTTTTAAAGAAAATTATTTTATGAAAATATTAAAGGCTTACTAAAATGAACCTTGACGTGAAACCTGTGTTGCCGGGCCCGTATTATGATTTCAGAGCCCGGAACAGGTTCAATATGTGTTATATAAGTTATCTGTAAAATTTGGTGTAAAACGGACTTGATTTGATTGGTTTCGGATAAAATGAGGAAATTGGAGTTAATGAAGTTTTGAGAAATCTCATAGAATTTGAAATTTGGTTTGGAATTTGATTTTTTGTTCCCGAGGTCCGATTGAAATTCTGAGATCGGGAATAGTTCTGTTGTGTCATTTATAACTTGTCTGCAAATTTTGAAGTCATTCCGAGTAGTTTAGGCCAGTTCGACGCGTTAAAGTGAATTCTAGAATTTCAAAGTTCTTAAGTTTGATTAATTTTGTTTTGGGGTTTGATTTCGAGTTCCATTGTTTCTTTTCATGTTCCGAGAGTTCGAGCGAGTCCATACCACGAATACAGACTTGCCGGTGCTTTTGGACGGGGTCCCGAGGGGATCGGGTGTGTTTTGGACCCCCAGGAGCTAAGTTAGAAAACCAGAAAATCTGTTATCTGGTTTCCTTCTCTACGATCGTAGAAGGTGGGTTGCGATAGCGGAGAAGGATTTTGCTGTGCTGTTGATTTCTCTATGCGATCGCAGAGGCTGGGTTCCACACCTTCGCGATCGCAGCCCGTTTCTTGCGATCGCATTGAGTAGCATCTGGGCCGGGTGAGTTTGTTCTATGCGATCGCAGAACCACTGCCGCGATCGCAGAGGTCTTGCCGATTGTTCTTCGCGATCGCAGGACCTCTGCCGCGATCGCAGAGGTCCGTCTAGTTGGCCTTCGCGATCGTAGGCCTGGTGTCGCGATCGCAGCCACCGAATGAAACAAAAATCACAAATTCCTTGAATCCGTCGTGGCGTACGTCCCGCTCCCTTATAATTCACAATTTCATTTTGAATCCGCCGTGGCGTACGACCCGCTCCCTTATATTTCACAATTTCATTTCAAATCCGACGTGGCGTACGGCCCGCTCCCTTATACTTCACAATTTAATTTCAAATCCGCCGTGGCGTACGGCTCGCTCCCTTATATTTCACAATTTCATTTCAAATCCGCCGTNCTTATATTTCACAATTTCATTTCAAATCTGTCGTGGCGTACGGCCCGCTCCCTTATATTTCACAATTTCATTTAAAATCCGCCCTGGCGTACGGCCCGCTCCCTTATATTTCACAATTTCATTTCAATGGACGTCAGAAGAACAACATGATGCAAAAACATAATTTCGTAGGAAATATAGCATTACAATAAATCATAAGAGCATTTCAACGAAAAGAAAGAAACATATTTAAGGCATTGCAAGGAAACATACAAGGCATGATGTGGGCCTAACTACCTGGACATATCAATAATAGCCGCTACGTACGGACTCTCGTCACTTGGCGCGTACGTAGCCCCCAAACAAGTCAAACATAGCATGTACATCACCTATGGGGACGATTCCCTCTTACAAGGTTAGAAAGGAGACTCACCTCGTGTCGAATCTACCCCTCGGACCACAATTGCGCCCGAAACTCCGAATTCTATACCCGAGGACTTGCAACTAGTCAAAAGATATATAATAACATCAATGCATGTACAATGTGATAACTCATCTTAGTTATTCAATAAAATCGCTATTCTTGAAGAATTCTCAATTTCCAACCCCGGCCTCTCATGGCCAAATTCCGGAAATTTTCGAAGGAATGAACTACCCGAAGCCTAAGGATCGTAATTACATAATTTATTTAGGAATTTTTGGCTAAAAATGAAGTTTCACTATTTTCCCAAAACCCCACATTTTTCTATCAATTCCTATGAATTTTAAGATAATTGGAAGAGGATTTTATTTGAATTTGATGTTAAAAGTCATGAAAAACGGACTAGGAATCACTTACCTTGATGAGTTTGAACTTGGACAGTCCTTTCCCTAGCTTGGAGGATCTCTAATGGAGGTTGGGTATTGAATAATGAAGAAGAATCCTGTAATTGGACATTTAAGTACTGCCCAGGAAAAGCTACCAGTCCAGTATTCACATGGCCCCGTATGAGGATTTATATGGCAGGAGGTGTAGATCTCCGGTTGGTTGGTTCGAGCCTGGTGAGGCTAAGTTATTGGGCATAGATTTGATTCAAGATGCGTTGGAGAAGGTGATTCAGGAGCGACTTCGCACGGCGCAGTCTAGGCAGAAGAGTTATGCAGACCAGAAGGTCCGGGATATGTCTTTTATCGAAGGTGATAATGTACTACTGAAGGTATCACCCATGAAGGGTGTTATGAGGTTCGGGAAGAGAGGAAAGCTGAGTCCTCGGTTTATTGGTGCTTCAGAAGGTTGGAGAGGTGGCTTATAGACTTGCCTTGCCACCCAGCTTATCGAGCGTTCATACGTTATTTCATGTGTCGATGATCAGGAAATATGTTGGTGACCCATCTCATGTTTTAGACTTTAGCACAGTTCAGCTTGAGGGTGATATGTCATATGAGGTAGAGTTAGTAGCGATTTTGGCTCGCGAGGTTAGAAAGTTGAGGTCCAGGGATATAGATTCAATGAAAGTACAGTGGAGAGGTTAGCCAGTGGAGGAGGCTACTTGGGAGACCAAGCGGGAGATACAGAGTAAATATCCTCACTTGTTTGAGACTCCAGGTATGTTTTTAGACCCGTTCGAGGACGAACGTTTGTTTAAGAGGGGGAGAATGTAACGACCCGGTCTGTCGTTATGTAGAACCTGCATTATAATTACTGTTACTGACTTGTTATAGGTTGGTTATACTGTTATTGATGTGTTAGAGTTGGTAGGCTTGAAATCGAAATGGTCGTAGTGAGAGTTTAATCATTTAATCTTTAAAAATAGCCTTAAAGTTGAAAAAGTCAACTGAGAGTTGACTTATTGGTAAACGACATCGGAATGCAGATTTTATGGCTCGGATAGCTTCGTTAGGTGATTTGGGGACTTAAGAGTGTGTTTAGAATATTTTTGTGATGTCCGGTGTAGAATTAGGCTTGAATTGGTGAAAGTTAGTGTTTGGCGATTTCCGGTCGGCAGTGGAAAATAGGCTATCGGGGTCGGAATGGAATTCCGACAGTTGGAATAGGTTCGTAATATCATTTTGGTCATATCTGCAAAATTTCAGGCCAATCTGAGTTGTTTTGGATAGTTTCGGCATCGTTGGTGGATTTAGAAATTTGAAAGTTCTTAGACTTGAATCCGATGTGATTTTGGTGTTTCAGTGTTAATTTTGGTGTTCCGAGGGTGAAACTAAATTTGAATGATCATATGTGACGTGTTGGTTATTTGGTTGGGGTTCTGAGGGGCTCGGGATCGATTTCGGATGGTTAACGGGCACATTTGGACTTGGGAAAAATGCTGGTTTTCTGGTGTCAGTGCAACAGGAAATTGTTCATCGCGATCGCGATGAGCAGGCCGCGATCGAATAGAGTAAAGAGTTGAGGCAGGTGAAATTGTTCTATACGATCGCGTAAGTGTGCCTACGATCGCATATCTTGGCAGACTAAGGCAGTGCGATCGCGTGGCCTTGCTTGCGCGTGAGGTGAAAGAGTCCATTTGTTCTTCGCGATCGCGTGTGTAGGGTTGCGATCGCGTGGGGTTGAGGTTCTGTGAATCGCGGTCGCGTGCGGGTCTTTACGATCACGTAGGGTATTTGAGGGTCTGTGGAAAATTGCTCTTCGCGATCGCAGTGCATAATTATCTGGGCAGTACAAAAATAAACCCTCCGCAACCATTAACTCTTTTACACAATTTTTTGAACGGGAAGAAGCTTTTGAGGCAATTTTAAGAGGGAAAATCAGTGTTCATCATATAGGTAAGTATTTTGGACCTTAAAACTTGATTATAGGTGATTAAGGAACATAATCTTAGTGTTTAATTCATGAAAATCAGTAGAAAAAGGTGGGGTTAGGGCTTGAGATTATGAGACCATTAGGGGTCGATTTGAGGGGTCAAACGAACTCCAATTTTAGTGTTCTTTATATGTACGGACTCGTGATATGACGAAGAACTTTTTGGTATAAAAATTACTGAGTTCCGAAACGCGGGCCCGGGGGTCAAGTTTTGACCGATTTCGGGTTTTGAGCTAAAATTGGCATTTTTTCAATTGGAATTCATTCCTTAAGAATAATTTGATGATAAAAATATGAACTTGGTAGATTTGGAGCACTCGGGAGTTGATTCGAGAGGCAAGCGTATTGCGGAATAGTTTCCGGGCTAGTTTGAGGTAAGTAATGTCTTTAAATCTTGTCCTGAGGGTATGAAATCCCGGACCTTGCATCCTTTCACGGATTTTGGAATGCAAAGATTGGAAATTTTGAAATATATTCCCTATTTAGGAAACTATTGAGTTGCGAAAACGATTTGTTTGCCTATGCTTAATAGTATTGATATATTTTGATATGTTTTGGGTTGTAAGTCATGTTTGGGGCCTAGTGCCGATTTGTTTACCCCTTGAGGGCTGATTTTACTATTTTCCTCACTGATATATTATGGTTTTCGCTCAGTCGTTTCTTGATAATTGTTTTGACACTCAGAGTATTTTGATACTATTTATTGAAAATGAGACACTATTTTTAGGTCGAGAACCCAGTATATTTATGGCCTGAAGGGCATGTTGAGAGTGTTTGACTGAGTGAAGCTGCGGGTCATTATTGTGAGGATGTTATGATATGAGAGAGGCTACAGGCCAATATTGTGTGTGATTTATGCCATGTTGTGTCTTGTTATGGCGCTTGGGCTGTAGAAGCCCCTCCGGAGTCTGTACACACCCCCAGTGAGCGCAGGTACCTAATGAGTGATGTTGCCCGCGGGGCTGATACTGAGTGATTGTGAGGTTGCCTGATGGGCTAATACTGAGTAATTGTGAGGTTTCCTGATGAGCTAATATTGAGTGATTGTGAGGTTACCTGATGGGCTGATACTGAGGGAAATTGTTACGAGAAATGATTATGGCCCGAGGGGCAGATTTATGATGATTTTACTGAGTTTCTGAACTATGATTCACTTCGTTTTTCAAATTGATTTTTACCGAGAGTTTTACTGAGATATATTGAAATTATACTTGTTTCAAAGGATTTCCAGAAATTGGTTTTCGAACTTATGTATTTGATGAATACTTTACGGTGACTTTGTGTTTTACTATTTTGTGAATCGGTGTATCTATGTTGTGTTTTTCTTATGTCTCAGACTGTGATTTATTTTTATTACTACCGAGTTGGCGTACTCATCATTACTCCATGTGCCTCTGTGCACAGATCCAGGTACCGGCTCGGAGCTGTAGCTGTATCTGTTCGTTAGCAGCAGTTCTACTGGATTTCGAGGTAGCTGTCCAGCGTCCACAGCTTCTCCATTTCCCTTCCTTATTTAGTTTTAGCATTTCATTCCTAGACTTTATTGAAGACATTAGTAGAGTTAGTTTTATTTCGTAGATGCTCGTGACCATGTTGACTCCAGTCTTGGGAGGTTTTGGTTTGAGTTGTTTAGACTTTTATTGGGGCGCTAAGACTTAAAGAAGTTATTTTATGCTATGATTGTTGTTTATTATTGAATTGTGAATTATTATAATAGAACAAATGCGTAGAAATGTGATGGTTGTCTAGCCTAGTTCCACGATAGGCGCCATCACGGTCTGTTAGGTTTTGGGGTCGTGACAAGTTCACACTGACCATGCGACACTCCGGTATCTCATGATAAAAAAGGATTCCAAAGCGAGACTCATGCGGTGGGTGTTGTTGCTTCAAGAGTTCGAATTGGAGATTATTGATAGAAAATGGAGTGAAAACCAAGTGGCCGACCATCTTTCTTTCTTGGAGGAGCAAGGGAGACCTAGTGATGGGCTTGAAATTGATGATAGTTTCCCCGATGAACAACTTTTTTCTATGTTAATGCAAGAAATGCCATGGTTCGCTGACATTCCGAACTATCTTGTCACTGGCGTTGTTCCTTTTGAGCTCTCTTCCAACCAAAGGAAGAAACTTAGGGGGGATAGCATGGATTTCTATTGGGATGAACCATACTTATTCAAGATTTGCACTGATGGTGTCATCCGGCGATGTGTACTAGAAGAAGCACAAAGGGCGATTCTTGAGTCTTTCCACTCCTCACCTTATGGTGGTCATCATGGAGGGGCAAGGACAGCTTCAAAAGTGCTAAGTTGTGGTTTCTTTTGTCCTACATTGTACAAGGATGCTAGTGACTTGGTCAAGCGATGTGATGAATGCCAACGAATGGGTGGCACATCCAAGAGAGATGAGTTGCCTCTCACTACAATCATAGAGGTGGATATTTTTTATGTATGGGGTATTGACTTTATGGGGCCATTTTTGAGCTCTTGGGGAAACACTTACATACTCGTGAAGGTGGACTACATTTCAAAATGGGTTGAGGTCGTGGCTTTGCCCAATAATGAGGCCCGGAGTGTGGTTGGTTTTCTGAAGAAGCATATTTTCACAAGATTTGGGACACCCCGTGCCATCATCAGTGACGGGGGGTCTCACTTTTGCAATAGGGACTATAATTATTTGCTATCGAATTATGGAGTCAATCATAAGGTGTCTACTCCGTACCATCCTCAAGCAAGTGGCCAGGTGGAAGTGTCCAATCGTGAAATCAAGAATATATTGGCCAAGACAGTGAATGCTAACCGGACTGATTGGTCCCGGAATCTTGATGATGCTCTTTGGGCTTACCGGACCGCCTTCAAGACCCCAATCGGTATGTCACCTTACCGGTTGGTGTATGGCAAGGCTTGTCATCTTCCGGTGGAGTTGGAGCACAAGGCACTTTGGGCTTTGAAGAAGTTGAATTTGGATTTGGACACAACTGCTAATCTCAGAGTTGATCACTTGAATGAGCTAGATGAGTTCAGATTTCATGCATACACTAGCTCCTCCTTGTACAAAGACAAAATGAAGTACCTCCATGATAAGTATGCCAAAGAACGGGAATTCAAGGTGGGAGACTTGGTGCTCCTTTTCAATTCTAGACTCCGTCTCTTTCCGGGCAAACTCAACTCAAAGTGGAGTGGCCCGTTTGAAGTTGTATTGGTTACACCCTTTTGTGCTCTCAATATCAAGAACAAAAATGGGGAGATTTTTCTAGTGAATGGGCACCGGTGCAAGCATTACCTTGGGAAATTTGAAGATAGCCACGTGGTGGCTTTAATGAAGCTCAATTGAACATGGTAACATGCGTCGTGCCGCGACGTTAAATCAGGCGCCTCTTGGGAGGCAACCCATGTGTCTTTATTTTTATTTTCTTTAATATTTTGGTAGTATAGGATTTGTTGTTGGACTAACTAGTTGTGGGATGTTGTAGGATTATTTTGATGCAAGGCACAAGGCTAAGTTGAAAAAAACTAGCTCTCTAAAGTTGCAGTGCGGACCGCGGTCCTTTTTATGCGGTCCGCGGAGATTTCTCACAAACAACTTGTTCTCTGAAGTTGCCACCATGGCCGCACTACCATTTTGTGCGGTCCGCGGTGGATCACTACGGCCGCAGTTCATTTTGTGAGGAACGCAGTGGCCATTTGCCCAGATGCACAGAAAAGCTGAGGACCGCGGTCATTTTATGCGGTCCGCGGTGGGGTAAGTGATGTGGGTCCCAGGCCAAACTTCTATAAATAGGGCCTGAGGGCCTCATTTTACTCTTTTCGTTCATTGTTAGCTCTACAGTAAAATTTTCATTGTGCATACCCATTGCCAAATTCAAGAAATTCATTTCATTCATCTCATCTTCATACTACATCTAGTAAGTTTAAATTTATCTCCCTAACTTCTTAATTTTGTTATTTTCTTGTTTAATAGGTAGTTTTTCTTCTTTTTCTCCCTTTTTTCTTATTTAATCCATTAATCATGTGTAGGGTTTTCTCATAATACTTAATTTAGACCCATTTTAGTTAAATACACTTATTAAGCACCTAGGGTATCAATAACATGTGCATTTACACTTGAATTAAAAATTAAAATTGGAACCCTAGGTTGGTACTTAGTGCGGACCGCGGTGCTTCTTTGTGCGGTCCGCGGTGCCCTAGTGCGGACCGTAGTTGTTTTTATGCGGTCCGCGGTGTTCATCTTCAGAGGGTGGGTATTCTGAACCTCACCCCAGTGCAGACCGCGGTTCTTTTTGTGCGGTCCGCGGTGCCTTAGTGCGGACCGCCTTATTTTTATGCGGTCCGCGGTGAACCTCTTCAGAGTATGGGTAGTCTTAACCCCAACTCAGTGCGGACCGCGGTTCTTTTTGTGCGGTCCGCGGTGCCCTAGTGCGGACCGCGGTTGTTTTTATGCGGTCCGCGGTGACCGTCTTCAGAGTGTGGGTAGTCTGATCCCCACCTCAATGCGGACCGCGGTCCATTTTATGCGGTCTGCGGTCTGCTACTTCAGCAACTCCAAATCCAATACTTGTCAGAGTCGGTACCAGAGTTTGTCCCAGACTTCCCGGAGAGGTTCAGATTGACAAATGAACCGTCTGACTCCCCTCCTGCCCAAGCATCAGCACACTCTGAGTCGTCTAAGGGCTCAGCTGCAGGGAGTGATCATGAATAATCCACCTCACCCACAGCTTCACTATCGGGTGAGCACTTTGACGAAGAAGAGGCAGAGGATGAACCCCAAACAGGGGGTGAACCCCAAGTTGGGGGAGTTGAAAGAACAAGAAACCCTGTAGCACGGCAAGATCGGTTTGTTATTGAACCGGCCTTTCACAAATTCCGAGAATGGTGGTCGGAAAAGAAATTGATACCGGAGCGCAAATTCATCACAAGGGACCTTTTTCCGGACAACTCCAATGTGCGGAGACAGTTCAGGGAGAGAAAAGGCCGGGACTATTTCACTTGCCAGATGCCGGAGGCAAATGAGAACCTAGTCAAGGAGTTCTACACTAATTTAGCTTATCTAAAAAATGACTCCAAGGTGACTAAGGTGCGGAATCTCACTATACCTTTTGATGGGGATGCAATAAACAACTACCTAGAGTTCGATAATGAGGATGAGACGGAGTACTTGGAGAAATTGAACGTAGGGGATGAGTCCCGAACATGGCTAGCGGAGCACTTGGCAATCTCGGGTGAAACCCCAGACTGGTTGCAAGCAGGGAAGGTGATTCTGAGGAGAACTTTATAATTTGAAGCCAAAGGATGGGAGACGTTCGTGTGTAGCAGGCTAGACCCTACATTTCATGAAAATTCTCGTCCTCTCAAGCGTGCTGTGCTGATAGCCTCAATCATGGCAGGGTTCCCTATCAATGACGGGAATGTGATGTCAAGGGTCATTAACCGGGCGGTGAATGAAGGCGACAGAGCCTACCTCTTCCCTAATTTCTTGACCATGTACTTTGAGGACCAACAGGTAGAAGGGAGGAGGTTTGATGTGAAGATAAAGCCCAAAGCCCCATTTTGCTCGTATAGCATACAGAGTGATGATAACCCCAAGAGCAAGAACTTCAAAGGAAAATCCATTACTTCCACTAGCCAGTCTGAAGAGCTAGTGGTGGTAGTGGCATCTACTCAGCCCGAGTCAGCCACACCAGACATTGCTCCAGGCCCTTCCACTTCAGCAGCTCCAGGCATTCCGTCATCACAGGCATACCCTCTGACTGCCCACAGACTGAGCCAGTCCCTATCCAATATCAACAACTGGATGCAGGCAGATACTACCAAGATGTCTGTCCTCTCTACCTCAGTGGCAGCTCAAGTTGCACCTCCTCCGCCACAAGTCCCACAGTCTATTAAGGATACTCTCAAGGAACTTCTGTCCAACCAAAAGAAAATCCTTGATAACCAAAAGTTGATTATGGACGTTGTTGGCACTCATGGAAAGGCACTGAATGATCTTTCCAAGGAGAGAAAGAAGCTGAGGAAGACACGTGCCTCCAAGGAGTCAGTGAAGAAGTTACGGGAGGATGTAGATAAGTTGAAGGAGGATCACTTGCCATTGGACTTGCTGCTGCATGACCCTATTGCCCAGCCTGAGCTAGAGCCGGAGATAGAGAGGCCACCAAAGAGGAAGAGAGTGCTCCCCCGTACTGAGGGCATTGTGATAGAGTTGGCGGACCCGCAGAGAGGAACCTCGAGTCAGCCACAACTGCCAGTACAGGCCCAGGTTACAGAGGAGATCCAGGTCCTGATGGAGACACAGGGTTCTAAGGACCAGTCACAGGTTCCCATACAATCCGCAGACCCCGAGACCTATACTCAGGATCCTATGCAGACGGAGGGCCTATAGGGAGTTTCTCTTGACTCTTTCTCCTTTATTTTGAGCTTATTTTGTTAAGTTAGAATTGAGTACAATGCTAGCTCTCATTTGAGGGGGTAACCCTATTTTGGATTTGGATGAATGTACATATTTGATACTATTTTGTTTTTATTATGCTTTCTTTTTTTATTTTGGTATGTACATAACTTTATTATTCTAGTACTTTTCATATTTTTGCACTTTTGGTCTGTATATAAAGTTACTTTCTAATGTATATATTCATTCTTCCTTATGTATATTCGATTAAATCCCCTCTTGTATATATTCATTCTACTTTACGCATTTTACTTTTCGCATTTTTTTCTTTTTATAGCTTCTTATTTTATTTTCGTAGCTTCTTGTTTTGAACTTTTTGTGTGCAATAAGACTTTGGTTTTCTTAATGCCACGGTTCTTTCCAAAGGTGGAATTTGTGTGAACCGGGTGGCTCTTCCCGAGGATGGATGGTGTGACAACCTTCTTAAGGGTTTGAGTCTGTTTTTCTTTTTTATTTTTGTAAATAATTGCAAGTGAGTAAAGGTGCCTAAAGCAAAGCTTCACTTGGTCCTAACACATCTGCCTTTGATCCTACGGTCAAAAACAAATCGTTGTGTTTAGGATGGTGAAAGTTGTGATCTTGAGACTCTTGTGTTGACCGAAAATCATCAAGTGGTTTTTCGGGACGATGTGTTGCTCAAATCATAGCTAAGGTCGTTGTGGGCCCCCAACTCTGTTTCTTCAGCAATCCCATAGCTTGAGTGGTGAGAATTTGAATTGCAAGTCCAAGTCTCGTGCCATTAGTCTAGAACTTGCCCTGAATGTTTGTCTAGGCGAAATCCTAAGTGTAGTTTGACTTGAGATGTGATTATAGGCTCTCCTTGATCCGAATAGTGACTTGAACATTTCCACAGCCTACCAATGACAATTTTCCTAGTCAACCCTTTCGAGCCTTAAACCTTTTTCTTTCAATAAAAAAAAACCATGATACAAGCCTTTACCAATTTTGACCCTCTCTTGGCACCCCTTCTTCCCTTAGCACAAGGCAAAAATGTAAGTTTAGGGGAGAGACGAGGAATGCAACAAAGTGAAAAAGAAGGTACAAAAGGAAGAAAAAGGAAAGGGAATGAAAAAGAAAGAAAAGAAAAGCAAAAAGTCAAAAAGAATGAGCAAGTCAGAAGAAATAAAAGGGAATCAATGAAAAGAAAGAAATTAAAGGTGTGGAATGCTTAGAAAAAAAATGATTGAATTGAACAAAAATATGTGACAGTGTGTCTCTCTAACCCCTCAGAAAGAGCTTAATGACTCAAGAAGTCAAGAGAATGTGCGCAAGAAGTGAAACAAATGAAGTGTTTAAGGGAAGATGAAACCCACTTAGACCAAATATTTCTTACCTTGAACCCAAAAGCCTTCAATATGTCTCCGCAAAAGTCTTATATGATCTTGAGTCAAATGAATCTTACATTAGTGGTGACTCACATAAGGGGCAAGCCTATGGTACTTTGAGCCGGACTTGAGTCTTTTCCTTGAGAGAGATGAGTGAACTCCCATAATCCTCATTCTGAGTGTTACAATATTAAAGTGAGGTTTGTTTAGGGAGACTTGAGGAATATGAGTTTGGGTTCCACAATGACCAAAGTAGTAGTAAGAGTTTCGTTGATGAGTCGAGTCAACTCTTGATGCTCTTGTGTCGCACTGAAACCCATGGTTTTAAAAGGTCAAATGTTGTTAATGATTCATTTGCATTGAGGGCAGTTGTTAGTCCCAATTGATGCTAGAAGAGGTTACCTTAGGACAACTGAATTTTCTTGGATTTACTCAAAAGGGGGTGGGGCTAATTTTGTTTACTTGAGGACAAGCAAAAGCTTAAGTTTGGGGGAGTTGATAACTAGAGATTTTACCTTATTTTACACTCTTTCTTGCTTAAGTTTTTGATAAAAGTGTATGAAAAATAGTCCCAAAGTCTTACTTGGTGTGCTTGTTGCAGGGTTTAGTCAAAAAGGGTGACAACTAGTCAAACACCTGCTTAAAAAGGAGTGAAACTTGCACAAGTTCCAAGAACAATCACAAGAAAATTTCAACTGACCAGTGCGGACCGCGGTCCACTTTATGCGGTCCGCACTGAAGAGATTCAGAGAGTGCTTTTGAAGGCTAAGCCAACGCGTACCACGGTCCATTTTATGTGGTCCGCGGTGGAGAGATTCAGAGAGTAGTTCTTGAAGGTCAAAACCAACGCGGAACGCGGTCCATTTTACGCGGTCCGCACTGAGGAGATTTAGATTGCATCGACATTGAAGGATAGAAGACCAACGCGGACCGCATTCCTTTCTTCGCAGTCCGCACTGAAGCCACCGCAGTCGCGGTGCTTTTTACGCGGACCGCGGTGGCCAAATTCAGAGGCCCAGTTTGTTAAGCTAAAAGCCTCACCGCGACCGCGGTCCATTTTGTGCGGTCCGCGGTGACCCCGCAGGGGTATTTTTGTCCAAAACATTTAGCCTAGTATAAATAGTTTCTTTTCTTATTTTTAGGTTAGCTTTTGTACTATGATATTATCAGGAGCTTGTGAACGGTTTTTTTCAGCGTTTTGAGTAATTGTAGAAGGGTATCAACATTGAATCTTTCAATTTTAGTTTATAAATCAATTATATGGGTTTTGCTTCATCTATTTCTGTTATGTTTTCAATTATTATGAGTAGCTAAACCCATTATCTAGGGTTGTGGCTCAACCCTAGTGTGGGTGCTTGATGGGTCCTTTAAATTAAGGTTTAAATGTTTATGGGTAATTGGTATTTGGGTTGATTTATGGTTTTCATGTTAATATTAGTGGTTGCAAACACTAATTGGTGTTTATTTGACTTGGGTTCTTCTTGAGAAAGAGAACTTGAGTCTAGAAAATCAGTACAACAAGGAATTGGGATGTATTCACGAGATTGATAGTCCCAATTAACGGGTTAAACCTAGAGATAGTAAAACCCTACTTGAGCCTATATTGCTTGTATGAATTTGACACCTAATTGACCTCGAGGGAGGCATTTAAGGCAAATCCACTCAAACTACCGAGAGGTATAGAGTGGGTAACTTTGAGCATTGGCTATATCACACTCCCCTTCATAACATCTTTGCCTAAGATATTGGAATCCGTCAAATATTCGCCTAGGTGAAAGTCATATCCCTAGTGCCTTTTACCCATTAAGAAAACAACCAAAAAAATATTAGTTAGTTAATTAGCAAATTACCATTAGTATAAACCGTAGTATAATTATCAAATCAATAAGTATGAAAAGTGCAATTAAGAGCACGAAACACTACTAGATTACCTAGAAACTCAACTCCAATATTCATAACTCTCTATGGAATCGATCCCGATCCTTCGGGTAAAAGATGCTCCGACCCTCATCTTGCTACTTTATAGTAGTGTAGGTTAGCGCCGATCAGGATGTAGTTAAAGCAGTCTTAAGCTTTTGAAAGCTCCCCTCAGACTCCTTGGACCATCTGGAAAGAGGCCCCTTCTTGGTCAATCTGGTCATAGGTGCAGCAATGGATGAGAAACCCTTTATGAAATGACGATAATACCCGGCCAAACCAAGAAACTCTGATTCTTAGTAGGTGACGACGGTTAGGTCCAACTCTTAACTGCCTCAATCTTCTTCGGATCTACTTTGATCCCCTCACTCGACACCACATGACCCATAAACGTCACCGAATAAAGCCAGAATTCACACTTAAAGAATTTTGCTTACAATTTCTTCACTCTCAAGGTCTGGAGCACGATCCTCAGACGCTTCTCATGATTCTCCCTGCTCCGTGAGTACACCAAGACGCAGTCAATAAACACAATGACGAATGAATCAAGATATGGCTAGAATACATTATTCATCATGTGCATAAATGTCGTTGGGGCATTGGTCAGCCCAAATGAAAACACAAGAAACTCGCAGTGACCTTATCGAGTCCTAAAGGCAGTCCTCGAGATACCTGGATCTTGAATCTTCGGTTGATGATATCCTGAGCGCAAATTGATGTGTCGGAGAATTTTGGCACATTTAATGTCAAATTGCTTAGATTTTAACTTGTCTTTAAGAGCATTTACTTTTTTTTACTTATGGTATTTTTATGTTTTGCAGTGCATGAGGCTCAAACACTCAAGAACATGGAAAAGAGATGAAAAAGCTAAAAAATGAGGAAAAGAGTAAAATGTGATCGCAGATGGAACAGGAAGGTACCGCATATCTGCTATGCGGTCCGCAGAAAGCACAGGTGGATCGCAAACTTCAACAGAAAGTTTAGTAAATTTTAAAAGAAAAAAATGGGGTCCATTATGCGATCACATAACTGGTCTGCGAGCCGCATAATGGACCGCAAACCTCCAACACCTGAAGCCCAGCTCAAAAATGCGATGCAATTCTGCGGTCGCATATCAACAATGCGGACCGCAGATCAACAATGCGGCGAGCACCTGGAAACTAGGTTTTAAAGTATGCGATGGTTTTGTGAAGAATGCGAACCGCATACCTGTTCTGCGACAGGAATGCGGTCGCATAGCTGACCTGAAAGGGCAATGTTGTCGGTTTTGGATCCCAATTTTTAGCCCACTATAAATAGATTTATTTGGGTTTTGTGGGTCATTCTTGTCTGGTTTCAGAGCTACAACACACCTTTTGAATATGCCTCACTTTTGGAAGCTTTAGAGGTAAAAATTCTTGTGTTTTGTAAGCATTCATGGCATTAAATACTCTTATCTCTTTATCTTGTAGTATGAGTAGTTAGTTTTAAATACTAAGGTTGTGGACCCTAAATGGGTATTATGTTATTGGGTATTTAACATTGAATATATATATAATGGTTGGTTGATATTTATTTACTTCTCATTCTTCATTTATTGTTGGTGGTTGCAAACATTAACGAAGTGTCATCAATTCTTTCTTAGCTTGGAAAAGTGAGTTAGAATTGGTAGGAGTAAATATCAAAGACTCAAGGCTTTAAACCTTGTTTAATAGAATCATTTAGGAATAAGTGAGTTTTATTTGGCATTAATTGATTACTCTTCATTGCAACTCTTTTATATTTGGGAAAATCATAAAGAGGAAATACTACCCAACTATTGGAAAATAGTGGGTAGTCATTTAGAAATCATCTGCATATCTCAAGGACCTTCCATTAGAAATATATCATATTAATACCCATTAACATTACATTTCATTGAAGGGGACACAACCTTGGTTTAGTTAATCACATTAGTTACAACTCTAATTAATCATATTTGTTACTACTACAATTTAATCATTACACAATCAATTCCCATATTCTTGTTACATTAACGGAATAGAAATACGATTTGAGTTAAGAATCACACTACCAAAGTAATCACTTCACGTCTATTCCCTGTGGGATTCGACCCCAACCTTGTTGGGTTATTATATTTGACTTCGACCGCTTCACACCAGTTTAGGGTGTAATTTGAGCGTATCAAATATTGGCGCTGTTGCCGAGGAATACGGTTTTGAAATTACTAGATAGTGTGTACTTTACTTTATATCTTTTTCTATTCCATCACACATTGTTTGTTTTGTTTGTGAACTAGGTGACAATGGCCAACGTCAACGTCGAGTATGATGAAGAGGAGAACCCTTTCGCCGACATCGAGGAATATATTGACGACACCAATGCTATCCTCCCTCCGGTAGTTGGTGCATCTACTTTCAAAGTGGATTATGGAATGATTCTATTGCTCAAGGCGGAAGGATTGTTCCATAATTCAACGGATGATGACCTGACGCAACACCTAAGAAACTTCTTGGGTGTATGCGCCATGCAAAAACAAATCATTGTGACGGATGATGCTTTGAGGTTGCGTGTGTTCAAGTATTCGTTGGCGGGAGAAGCAAAAAAATGGCTACAAAACTTACCTCCTCAACCTATCACAACATGGCCCGAGCTTGTTCGAGCCTTCTTAGCAAAGTGGTTCCCAGATAGCAAAAAGTCAGAGCTCAGAGACAAAATATTTTTTTAAGCAACTGCCAGGGGAGCATTTACACGAGGCATGGGATCGGTTCAAGCTATACCTAGTGAGATAACCAAACCATGGGTTCCCAGACCATATCCTGATTGAGAAGTTCTATATGGGTTTGGACCCACTATCCCAGTCCATCGCAAAAAATGCCGCAGATGGATCCTTCATGGACAAGTCATTCGCTAGGATCACTCAAATTCTAGACAAAATGGCTAAGCATAATCAAGCATGGCATTCGAAGGATACTAGTGGTGGAATTTCTTACGGTACTCCCTCTCTTACCAACATGATTAAAGAAAATCAAGAGAGAGATCAAATGATTTCCGGTCTTGCTACTAACATCGACGTGTTGACAAAGATGTTCACTAAGAGTCAACCAAAAAAGGTAAATATGGTGGAAGATATGCAATTAATGGGAAATCAATATTTTGAAGAAGCAAATTATGTCCAAAACTCTCAAGGTGGTTACCGCCAACAAAACAACTGGATACCAAACCCGCAAGGGCAAGGACAATAAAATTGGCAAAATGATCAAAGTGGTCAAGGATCGTGGAACAACAACAACAACAATTATGCCAATAGAAGTTCCAACCCTTATGTTCCACCAAGAGGGAAATATTCCAATTCTTCACAATACAAAGAGGGGCCATCAAATGAGACCAAAATGGAAGGGATGCTTGAGAGAATTTTGCAAATTCAAGAGAGAAGTGATGCAACAATGAAAAACATGTCCTAGGTAGTGGGATCACACACCGCCTCCATTCAAAAGCTCGAGATGCAAATGAGGGATTTGTCACGAGAACAAAATCCCAAGCTAAAAGGTACTCTTCCTAGTGACACGGTGGTCAACCCAAAAGGTGGTCCAAGCGGACCATCTTCTCATTGCATGGCCATCACAACTAGAAGCGGTAAGGTGCTACAGGATGAAAGTGAGCAAGTGGTTGATGTAGAAAGTCTTGATCAAGGAGTGGAACCACAAGTTGAGTTGCCGGTTGTGGTGGAAATTGAGAAGTCCTCTCATGAGGTAAAGATCCAAGAGGCAAAACAGGGAGAGGGTAAGGAAAAAGTGAAGGAGACTCCAAAAGCTCCTCCACCAATTCCTCGACCTACTCCCCCCATTCCCTCAAAGGCTTGCACGAAGGGTGGATGACGGCAAGTTTGAAAAGTTCTATAACATCTTGAAGCAATTGTCGGTAAACATCTCATTCTTGGAGGCTTTCCAAGAAATGCTGGGGTTTGCCAAATATTTAAAAGATTTGATGACGAAGAAGAGAACTACAAATAATGAAGTGGTAAACTTGACTCATCGGGTAAGTTCGATAATTTCTAAAACCACCGTGGAGAAAAAGGGAGACCCGGGAGAATTCACTATTCCATGTACCATCGGGTTGAGAGACTTTGCTAGGGCACTTTGTGACAATGGAGCTAGTATAAATTTGATGCCTCTTGCTATCTACAAGCAAGCGGGACTGGGGTTGCCAAGACCTACTAGCATGAGGTTGCAAAGGGCCGATCGATCAATTAAGAAACCCGTAGGCATTGTTGATGATGTATTGGTAAAGGTGGGGAAGTTCCTCCTCCCGGCTGATTTTGTCATCTTGGATTTTGCGGTAGACAAGGAGATTCCTATCATTTTAGGAAGATCATTCCTTGCGACGGGAAGAGCTTTAATGGATTCAGAACGACATGAAATCAAGTTTCGAGTGAATGATGAGGAAGTTACCTTCCAAGCTAGCAAGGGTTTGAAATTTCCAAGTGCATACGAGGGACTATCGGTCATTGATGTGGTTGATGAGGTTGAATATTCCATTGAGATGAAGATGGAAGAAGAATGTCTCGGCGAGGATTTGGCGGCAATCTTGGTGAACTTTGATGGTGAAGACATTGAGGGGTATGTTGAAGTAGTGAACGCAATGGAAGGACGTGGGTCCTACACATACGCACCAAAGAAGATTTCTCTTGACTTAGAGAATCGAGCTACTCCCCCCGCAAAACCCTCAATCATTGAGCCACCACAACCTGAGCTCAAACCACTCCCACCACACTTGAGGTACAAATTTATCGGCTCTAATAACACTTTACCGGTAATCGTTTCTTCGTTTTTGAATGATGTGCAGGTTGATGAATTGTTTAATGTCTTGCGGGAGCACCGACAAGCACTTGGATGGACAATTGCCGACATCCGAGGATTCCCAGCCGGAATATGTGAACACAAAATTCAATTGGAAGAAGGGAGCAAGCCAAGTGTGGAACATCAAAGGAGATTAAATCCTTCAATGCAAGAAGTGGTCAAGAAGGAAATAATCAAATGGTTGGATGTCGGGGTTGTCTACCCCATTGCGGATAGTACATGGGTGAGTCCGGTACAATGTGTGCCAAAGAAGGGAGGCATGACGGTGATTCACAACGAAATGAATGAGCTTATCCCCACTCGGACGGTCACCGGATGGAGAGTATGCATGGACTACCGGAAGCTCAACAATGCCACTTGCAAGGATCATTTCCCTATGCCTTTTATTGATCAAATGCTTGATCGGATAGCGGGAAGATCATTCTATTGGTTCCTCGATGGATATTCCGGCTACAATCAAATCAATATAGCATTGGAAGATCAATAGCAGACCACATTCACTTGCCCGTATGGAACCTTTTCCTTTAGTCGGATGCCCTTTGGGTTGTGCAACGCTCCGGCTACTTTTCAACGATGCATGATGTCCATTTTCTCCGACATGGTGGAAGACTTCCTAGAAGTTTTCATGGATGATTTTTCCGTAGTCATTGACTCCTTCGAGCATTGTCTTGACAACCTCTGACAAGTGCTTAAAATAATTGAGGAGACCAACCTCGTGCTTAATTGGGAAAAATGCCACTTCATGGTGGACGAGGGCATTGTCTTGGGGCATAAAATTTCAAAAGGTGGCATTGAAGTCGATCGGGAAAAGATTGAGATCATTTCCAAACTCCCTCCACCAACATCGGTAAAAGGTATTCGAAGCTTTCTAGGGCATGCCGGATTCTATCGGCGATTTATCAAGGACTTTTCAAAAATTGCAAATCCTATGTGAAAGCTCCTTGAGAAAGATACCAAGTTTGTGTTCGATAATAAGTGTCTCAAGGAATTCGAGGAGCTCAAGGAGAAGCTCACCACGACACCTATTATTATCAATGGTGCACAAATGAACTATACGCTGACGGAGCAAGAGCTTCTTGCTATTGTGTATGCTTTCAAAAAATTTGAGCTTACTTGTTGGGATCCAAGGTGGTGGTCTACACCGACCATGCCGCTCTTCGATACCTCATGGAAAAGAAGGATGCCAAGCCAAGACTAATCTGGTGGGTCCTCTTGTTACAAGAATTTGATTTTGAAGTCAAGGACCGAAAAGGCACTGAAAACCAAGTAGCAGCCATCTCTCTAGACTTGAAGAAGACAGGCGACAAAAGGATGAACTTGACATCAATGATGCCTTCCCCGATGAGAATATCTTGGCATTATCTTCTTCAACCACTCCTTGGTACGCCTACATCTCCAATTACTTGGTTAGTGACCTAATCCCAAATGATTTAGAAGCATATCGAAAGAAGAAATTCTTAAGAGAGTGTCGGCAATATTATTGGGAGGAGCCATACTTGTTATGTATCTGTGCGGACAACATTATTAGAAGGTGTGTCCCAGAAGAAGAAATGATGAAAATACTAAAGGCTTGCCATGATTCACCGGTTGGTGGTCATCACGGAGGTAATCGGACGGCAGAAAAAGTGCTTGAATGTGGTGCCGCATATCTGTTATGCGGACCGCAGAAAGCACAGGTGGATCGCAGACTTCAACAGAAAGTTTGGTTAATTTTAAAAGCAAAAATGCGGTCCATTATGCGATCGCATAACTGGTATACGAGCCACATAATGGACCGCAAAGCTCCAACACCTGAAGCCCAGCTATGAAATACGATGCAATTCTGCAGTCGCATATCAACAATGCGGACCGCAGATCAACAATGCGGCGAGCACCTGGAAACTAGGGTTTAAAGTATGTGATGGTCTTGTGAAGAATGCGAACCGCATACCTGTTCTGCGACGGGAATGCGGTCCAATAGCTGACCTAAAAGGGCAATTTTATCTGTTTTTTATCCCGATTTTTAGCCTACCATAAATAGATTTATTTGGGTTTTGTGGGTCATTCTTGTCTAGTTTAAGAGCTACAACACACCTTTTGAATATTANATCAAAGACTCAAGGCTTTAAACCTTGTTTAATAGAATCACTTAGGGATAAGTGGGTTTTATTTTTCATTAATTGATTACTCTTCATTGAAACTCTTTTATATTTGGGAAAATCATAAAGAGGAAATACTACCCAACTATTGGAAAATAGTGGGTAGTCATTTAGAAATCATTTGCATATCTCAAGGACATTCCATTAGAAATATATCATATTAATACCCATTAACATTACATTTCATTGAAGGGGACACAACCTTGGTTTAGTTAATCACATTAGTTACAACTCTAATTAATCATATTTGTTACTACTACATTTTAATCATTACACAATCAATTGCCATATTCTTGTTGCATTAACGGAATAGAAATACGATTTGAGTTAAGAATCACACTACCAAAGTAATCACTTCACGCCTATTCCCTGTGGGATTCGACCCCAACCTTGTTGGGTTATTATATTTGACTTTGACCGCTTTACACCAGTTTTAAGGTGTAATTTGAGCGTATCACAAATCAATCTTTGAGAACACTTAGGCACCCTATATCTGATCAAATAAGTCATTAATGCACGACAATGGGTACTTGTTCTTCATTGTAACCTTGTTCAACTGCCGATAATCAATACACATGCGCATAGAACCATCCGTCTTCCTCACAAACAGAACCGGAGCACCCCATTGTTAAATACTAGGACAAATGAAGCCCTTATCAAGCAGCTCTTACAACAACTAATTCAATTCGCTCAACTTTGCTGGTGCCATACGATATAGTGGTATAGAAATGGGTTGAGTGGCCGACAAAAAGTCAATACCAAAATAGATATCCCTATCGGACAGCATGCACGGAAGATATACTGGAAATACATTTAGGAAGTCTCTAACTAACGGAACTGACTCACGGTAGAAGTATCAACATTGATATCTCTCACAAAGGCTAGATATGCATCACACCCCTTTTCAACCCTCTGATGTGACTTAAGGAAGGACATAACCCTGCTCTGAATATAATCCAATGAACCCCTCTACTGTAACCACGACAAACTTGGCATAGGTAGTGTCACAATATTGGTGTGATCCACAATAGCATGATAGGGTGATAACTGGCCAATGCCCAAGATAACATCAAAGTCCACCAAATTGAGTAACAATAGATCAACTCTTGTCTCAAAACCACCAATAACAACTAAACATGATCGATATACACGGTCCACAACAATAGAATCTCCCACAGGCGTGGCACATATATAGGAGAACTCAAAGATTCTTGAGATATATCCAAATATGGAGCAAAGTAGATGACCCATTTGAGTAACTGGAGTCTGGATCAAATAAGACTGATGCTTCTCTATGATAAACTAGAACAATACATGTGATAATTGCGTTTGTTGTGACCGCCTCCGTCCTACCCGAAAAATCATAGAATTTAGCATGGCCTTCCCCGTCTAGGGGGAACCTTACCCACCTGTCCTCCACCCCTAGCTGGTTGTGCAGGTGGAGTGGCACCTGGAGAAGCAACCACAACCTGAGAGGTTTTTGGACCCGCTATAATATGTGGAGCATGTGTAACCTGTGGAGGAGCACCCCTCTTAAGTCTCAGGCAGTCCCTCACTATATGTAGGGTATCACCACACTCAAAGAAATCTCTTAGTGGGTGTGGCTGCTAAACCTGGCTGTGGCCTGGTCAGCTAGACTGACCGCTGAAAGCACCCTGTGCATGAGGTGCACTATATAGTGGCGGTGCATAATGGGCAACTTGAGACCTTTAAGTAGACAAAGTACCACTGGAAGTTGGAAGTGCTGAATGAACTAGAAGGATCACATAGCCTCTACCATGACGGGTTGTAGCTGCACCGCGACCACCACTAAATCCTCTAGCACCTCGAAGCCTTTTGGCCTCCTTGTCCTCTCTCTCACGGCCCCGTATAGCCCTCAATCTCCACAGAATCTCTACCACCTACTGATATGGTGTATCTGTCCTAACTCTCGAGCGATGCTAAATCTAATACCATAGTTAATCCCCTCGATAAATCGACGGACTCGCTCTCTTACTGTAGAAACCAAGGTAGGTGCATGTTTGGAAAACTGACTGAATCTGACAGCATGCTCTAACACTGTCATAGTACCCTGGTGCAACTTCTCAAACTCAATGCGCCATGCATCCCCAAGGCTCTAGGGAACAAACCCTCTCAAGAACATCTTTGAAAACTGAGTACATGTGAGTGAAGTTGTATCAGCTAGGCATCCCTCCTCGTAAGCCCTCCGCCAATGATACGCTACTCCTGACAGGTAGAATCTAGTAAAAGCAGCCCCACTCGTATCCGCAATACCCATGGTGCGAAGAATACTATGACACTTCTCTAGAAAACTCTGTGCATCCTTTAATGTTACTGCCCTAACCTCTGGGCTGAACCGGAACAGCAGGCTACCCTAGCATAAACTCTAGGACCTGATCAACATGGACTCGCTATGCTGGAGTACGGGTCGTGGGATTCTGAGCTCCTCCCCAATCCTGAGATATGGTTGGTGCAAGTGGAATCAACCTCGCCTAAGCTAGAGTGCCGAACATCCTCAAGAACTATGCGAGGGTCTACTGAAGTTGGTAATATGAACCTAGGTTGCCTTCCCCCCAACTAGATCTACTGGTGGCTCCTTCGTTGCAGCTCGAGAAGGTGCTCTAATAGAACCATGTGCCTCTCCTTGGCCTCTGTCCTGACACCGGCCTATCGCGGATCTAGTAGGGGCACGAGTGTTTGATCGTCGTGTCCAATACGTGTCCTCGCCATATGTGAGAGAATATAAAGACAATGATTGATAATTTAGAAGTCAACAAATTCGCATGATAAGGAATAAAAGAAGTAAAGTTTCCTACTAATTCCGTAGCCTCTTGAAGATAAGTACAAACGTCTCTATACCGATCTGCAAGACTCCACTAAAGATGTTTGTGACTCGTAACACCTATGAACCTAGATCTCTGATACCAACTTGTCACGACCCCAATTTCCCAACGGAGGATGTCATGATGGAACCTAGTCTCTAATACTAGGTAAACCTAACATGCATAGAGTAATAGTGGAAACAATAATAGAAATTCAAATTTAAACCATCTAGCTATCATAATAGAACTAAACAATACTGCTAACAATAACTCCCAAATCTGATTACACTAAGTCACAAGCTCTATATGAATATACTGTAAAATCCCAAATACATCATTGTCTAAATAAAGAGTAAGTAGTAAAAGAAAATAAGGACTAAGGGTGACTCCGAGGCATTCGAACGCTTGTTAGGTATACCTTAAAGTCTCCGAACTGAATGCTCTACTCACTGGTGCCTAGCATGGGTCGAGTTACATGGATCTGCACCAAAATATGAAGAAGAGTAGTATGAGTACACCATAACGATACCTTATCAAGCCTAATCTTGATAGAGCAGTGACGAGGTCAGGTCAAGACACTTACTAGGATAAGGAAAGAAACTGAACAAGTATATTATAGTCTAATAACGAAAACGAGGAAATGGTGGTAATAAAGAAATACAACAAGGTAAGCTACAAATTAATTTAAAGCAATAAGGGAAACAAGGAAGAAATACATAATAAGAACATCAGGAAAAACAATGTGGACTAATATAAGAGAGGTAAATGAGAGATAACAACAAGAATCACAATCGAGGTACCGCCTCATATTCTCATTTCACAGTCACAATCAAGTATTTCCTTACACTGTCGCGTGAGCTTTACATTTAGATAGTTTTGAAAATATTTTACCCAAAATAGCTACATGCACTTTAGCCAACCTTATGTCGTCACGTGGCTTCAAGTAATTCCCTTACTAGAAACACACACATAAATCTCACTTTATGCCTCCGCTTGCACATTAATCCCTATTCTTATACCGCCACATGCTCATCAATATTACAACACAATAACAACTGGCACAACAAGTGCCCATATGCCACATCTTGCAAAAAGAATCAACAATAGAAATTTTTCATAACAAATAGTCCATGGCTCAACAACAATGTGTATAAGAATCTCAATAGTAACAAAATAACAGTGAATAGCTCAACAATTAACAACTTCTCCTCAAAGTGATAACATCTTTTACAACTTCAACACCAATAGCTAAACAAGAAGATATTCCATCAATTAACAACTTCAAGTAAGTATTTCCACAATTAAAGAAGCAACAAGACAATAAGGAAGGCAATAATTTCAACTAAAGCATATAAGAGTAAAATAACAAGTAAGAGGTGGAACATGTGTTAATAATGTCAAATAAAGCATATGAGGGTAGATTAACAATGAAAGATATAACATATGATGTCAATTTAATTAAAGGCATGGAAAGTGTCTAAATGGACTAAACCGGTCAAAGTGATAACAACTTTTACAATTTCAACACCAATATCTAAACAAAAAGATATTCCATGAATTAGCAACTTCAAGCAAGTATTTCTACAATTAAAGAAGTAACATGACAATAATAAAGCCAATAATTTCAACAAAAGCATATAGAGAAAAATAACAAGAGGTGGAACAAGTTTTAAAAATGTCAAATAAAGCATATGAGGATTAGATTAACAATGAAAGATATAACATATGATGGCAATTTAATTAAAGGCATGGAAAGTTTCTAAACAACCTAAACCGGTCAATTACCACATTCACAAAACAAATAGGACTTTCAAATAAAGAATAAGTATGGGCTCACATTAACCTCCACACATAAACAATCAAGGCACGTAATTAAATCAGCGAACATTGTTAATTTTGGAACCCTATAGGCAGGATATCTACGTGAGAAAAACAGAGTGTAAAGACAGTTTATTAAGGCGGGCATTAAAACCTATTTGTTTGCCTACTAATTTTGTTTGGCATGAATCTGGGCACTTCCGGCAGTAGTACGTCACGATTTTAAGCCCAGAATCATTAGTAAGTCCTACAGATAGATTGCCTAAGTGATGGATAGAACGATTAAATTCAGAATTGATCAACAGAATCCTATAGGCATGATTTCTACGAGTTAATTAATTACAGACCTATAGACATGGTTTCTAAATGTACCACTGATTTTAACTCATAAAGACAGGCTTTTATTACTTTTTTAAAAAATCCTATAGGCATGCTTTCTAATTGCTGAATTGATTTAAACCATATAGGCATGATTTCTAATTTGCTAAGTTGATTTAAACCCTATAGGCAGAATTTCAAAGTTTGAAACTGATTTCACCCTATAGGCCTATAAGCATTAAACCCTATATGCATGATTTCTAGGTTGAAACTGATTTTTAGGTCTTATAGGCATGATATCTATTAACCATATATGGGCAAAAATTAAACAGATCGTCGGGAAAGATAATTATCTCAAACGAACAAGGTCCTATAGGCATGTTCACTAATGCACATTTGGTTGAGAACCTGTGTAGATCCTATGAACAGGATTTCTAATGCAGAATTAAACGAAAAGTCTTATAAGCAGGATCTCTAGCATGCAAACACAGAATCAAAATAGTCAGGAAAATCCTATAGGCAGGATCTCTAAACACAGTCTAGTACTCACATGATTCAATCAGCATAATTAAATCCTATAGGCAGGAATTCTACCCAGTTTTAACAAAAGATATAAGAAAACCTCTTCAACTTGTACTAATTAACCCCAAATATGTTATTACAAAGATTATTACAGCCCAGAATTTCGAATAAATCACATAATGGTAACAATTTCACTATAGGGAGCCTTCATAGGCCCAATCTAAATCTGGGAACCAGGCCTTCCAACATAACAGCTTTGGAGCATAGTAGTGATCCATCCATGGCACATTAAAAATCAGGCTTCCAGTGTGTCAAAGTTCCCAAGGGCCTCAGGGACCTAGGGAAATGCTCACAGCAGAACCACATTCAGAAGATAATTCATAAAAGATTGGAAAAACCAACCCCAATGTGTCTGAGTTCAAAGGAGTCTCAAGGACCCTAGGCAGTGCTCACACTGGGGGTGGTTGAGAACCTAAATGACTAAGAGTAGGGGTTTTAAAACCAGTACATAAAGGGTAAGGGAGCAGGTTTTAAAAACAGTTCAATTTCAGAAGAAAGAAAGTTCAGAACACAGAGTTGCAGGCAGACTGCACCAAGAAGCAAACAAGGTTCATGTTCAACACATAGTCAAATAGGATGATATCTAATTAAGCTAGACACTCATGCTAGTATTAAAAACAATCATGGCTTAAACACAGAGGCAGAAACACTTGAATTAAACAGACAGGACATATGAATTAAGCAACAAATATATTTTGGTTACATGCTTATAGTATCTTGAAAAGTTCAGAACAAGAAACAGACTAAACCTAAAACTAACTTAGGAAAGGGTTCATTATTTGAAATAACTTAGTCTTAAGTTAACAGTATTACTAAATGGTATCATGTAATCATATAAAAGACAGAATTATGCTGAGGATTGAAACAAACTGGTCGAACAAAGCATAGAGAATGGAATTGCAAAAGTTAGGGCATACCATTTGAGAAGAAAGAAAGTAAGGGTGCAATAACAGTTAAATTCCAAGGTAATTTGGCCTTGTCATTCAGCCGGCCAAACAATAATCACTTAGTACAGAAATCAAAACAAGAGAGAACAAAGAGAGATTAAGTTTTTTGCGAGAGTAGGAGAGTTCGAGTCTTGTCCTAAAGGGAATGAGGAAGGGATTTAAATAGCACTCAATGAGGTAGAAAAATAAGGTAATGAATTAGTCCTACACAAATAAGGCATGAGAATAACTTAAAATAAATTAGAGTCGGCTTTAATTAATTAACAGGATAGAATAGCATAAAATCAGGCTAGTACCACTTAATTTAGGGAAAGAATTATATGGAATCAATCAGTAGTCAAGTACCAGATCAGATAAAGTAAGGAAATAGTTCTAGAATCAATTAGAAGTCGGCTTGAATTAACAAAACATAAAAATCAGGCCAGTACTGTTTAGGTTAAGGGAAGTAGAACAAGTTAGCAATCAAATGTTGGACCAAATAAGGTAAGAACAGGTAAATCGAATAAGGAAACACCAGCACTATACACAAAAGGAAGACTGATTTCAAACCCTAATTAGTCAGCAACTAACGGTCATGGCTAAAGACAAATAGGCAGAAACATTAACAGAAATAATTAAATAATCGAAACCCTAGAAAATAGGCAGAATACAAAGGACATATGGACGAAACTAATTAAGGTAAGTAAAATCAGTCGTAAATAAATAAGAAAACCCTAATAGATACACAGAGATGAAACATTAAAGGTTAAAACATTTTTGGCAAAAATCTGTTGAAATCAAAACCCTAGTTTTAAGGTAAATAAGATCGATCAGAAATAATAACAAAAAGACTATAAAACATAGAGATAGAAGTTGAAATATTAACGGAGAAATACCAAAGAAAAAACAAAAATCGTTTCAGATCTGAACCCTAAATTTAGGGTAAGTAAAAGATTCAACCAAAAATGGTCAGATTCGTGAGTGATAGAGCAAATATAGACGAAGAGTAACATAGAAAAATAAACAGAGGTTGAACCACATCTGGTTTAAACCAGAGATTCGAAACCCTAACTGAAAGAAACGAAATATATTCGTACTCACAGGTATTGGGATGAACATAGATGGGAATAATCGAAATATGAGAGATTTTGAACCAGATATGGTTCGAGTCTCTTGAGATATACTTGCCTTTTGAGGCAAATAAGTCAACTAACATCAAAGACGGTAGTGAGTAAGGCGGTAAGGCTAGATAAGGCAAGGAATCGGAGAATGATTGCATTTCTAGTAGGAGAAATGGTGACGGCGGGCTAGGGCTTGAGAGGGTGAGGAGAGGAGAGGAAAGGATTAGATAACGGGGGAGGATGATTTAGGGTTCAGGGGTGTTTGGTTAATTAAAAAGGGGTGAGTGATTAGGGGTCGTTGATCTTCTGAGATCAACAGCCAGGATTAGAGTTTAGGCGGGCGAGTTTACTTTGGACGTGTATGGGTCTGGGGTAATTGGGTTGGGGTAATAGGTATTGGGTAATTGGGCTAGTTAGTGTATTTGGCTAGGTAGGTCCGAAAAATTAATTAAAAGGGCTATGTTTTAAATACCCAATTATACTAATAAAATAATTTTTAAAAATAATTAATAAAAAGTGCCATTTGTATATGAAAATGATTTAAAATAATTACTTAATATTATAAAAATATAAAAAGTCTTTTTCTGTGTAAGTAATGTAATTATGCATATATGAGCTATTATTGCAAAATTATTGCAATTATAACCTAAAGATGCAAATATAATTATACATAAAATGAATAAAGCTCAATATGAATATAAATGATACAAATCACGTAATAAATCATTATAAAATTATTTGTGATGCAATGAGTAATTATTTAGATAATAAAATGCCAGAATAAATTGATTAAAAATCTTTTTAAAATATAGAAAATTATGAAAAAATACTGGTTGATGCTCATGCACTATTTTGAAAGTATATATGTGTTTAAAAAATATATATGGGAAAAATTGGGTATCAACAAGAATCGAGCTGCTTTGGCTCGAACGACCCTCGACTCTTTTGGGTCCGGGGGGAGCTTCCCGTGCTTCAAGTATTCGACGTACATATTCCTTCAATCCCACGTCAAACTTGTTGAATTAATTTCCGCATGGCCTTTTTCGACCACCGACCTTGACAATTGGATGACAGTCCCCGGGACAATAACATTTTCTTCAACTGATGACCCCAAATTTACAAGTGCATCGGCCTCGCTATTCTGTTCTCGAGGTACATGGTCCAGTTTCCATTCCTTGAAGCGATGCAATATCACTTGAAGTTTGTCTAAGTACCTTTGCATTCTATCTTCTCGAACCTCGAAGCTCCCATTTACTTGGTTTACTACCAAAAAAAGTCACACTTGGCCTCAATGACCTCTGCTCCCAGGCCCTTGGCGAGTTCGAGAAATGTAACCATGGCCTCATACTCGACCTCAATGTTAGTCAATTTACGAGTTTTGATAGATTGCCTAATGATATTGCCCGTAGGCGGTTTTAAAACAATACCGAGCATGGAGCCTTTCACATTCAAGGAACCGTCTGTGAAGAGGGTTCATACCCCCGATGATGTACCATTTTTTAGGAAGAGTTCCTTTTCTACTTCGGGTACGAGGGCAGAGGTAAAATCGTCCACGAAGTCTGCAAAAATTTTAGACTTGATGGCCGTTCGGGGTTGATATTCGATATCATACCCTCCATGTTTGATGTCACATTTGGCCAATCTTCCCGATAATTCGGTCTTATGCAACATATTTCGAAGTGGGTATGTAGTCAATACACATATAGGGTGACATTGAAAGTATGATTTTAATTTCCTAGATGCGCTTATTAATGCAAGAGCTAACTTTCCTAAATGCGGGTACTTGCTTCCAGCATCTCTTAGGGTCCAACTTACATAATAAACAAGAAATTGTGTACCTTGTTCTTCTCGAACCAACACGCCACTTACCGCCACCTCGGACACGGCTAAATACAAGTAGAGATTTTCATCCTCCTTCGGAGTATGAAGCAAGGGTGGGCTCGAGAGATACCGTTTTAATTCTTCTAAGGCTTGTTGACACTCTGGAGTCCATGTGAAGTGGTTCTTCTTCTTGAGTAGGGAAAACCAATGATGACTCCAATTTGATCTCGAGATAAATCGGCCTAGGGCAGTTATCCGTCCGGTTAACCATTGTGCGGCTTTCACATTGTTTACGACGGTGATTTCCTCAATGGCTTTGATTTTTTCGGGGTTGATCTCAATCCGCCTGTTCGACACCATGATTCCTAAGAACTTGCCCGAGAAAACTCAAAAAGCGCATTTCTCGGGGTTGAGTTTCATGTTGTATTTTCTTAAGATATCGAACGTTTCCTGCAAATGAGTCAAATGGTTCTCGGCACGCAGGGACTTAACTAGCATGTAATCAATATAAACTTCCATAGATTTGCCTATTTGATGTTCGAAAATGTTATTAACTAAGCGTTGGTATGTAGCCCCTACATTTTTAGCCCGAAGGGCATTACGTTATAGCAATAAGTACCAAACTTCGTGATAAAAAAAGTCTTTTCCCGGTCCCCCGGGTTCATTCGAATTTGATTGTACCCAGAGTAGGCATTGAGAAAAGTAAGGATCTCATGGCCGACCGTGGCATCGATCAATCGATCGATGCTGGGCAATGGGAAAGAGTATTTAGGGCATGCCTTGTTCAAACCTTTGTAGTCTATACACATTCTAAGTTTGTTTCCCTTTTTAGGGACTACTACTACATTAGCTAGCCACTCGGGATATTTACTTCCCTAATAGACCCTATCTTGAGAAGTTTGGTTACCTCGTCTTTGATGAATGTGTGCTTTACCTAGGACTGGGGCCTCCTCTTTTGCTTCACCGGTTGAAATTTGGGATCGACAATTAGTCGATGGGTGGTTATCTCCGGTGGGATCCCTGTCATATCTAAGTGGGACCAAGCAAAGAAATCAATGTTATCGATAAGGAATTGAATGAGCTTTTTCCTGAGTTCGGGAGTTAATCCCGTCCCCAGGTATACCTTTCATTCCGAAAGATACTCGATCAATATTACCTGCTCAAGCTCCTCGACCGTGGACTTTGTTGCATCTGACTCCTCGGGGGCGACGAAAGCTTTAGGGGTAAGGAAATCATCTTCTTCTTCATCGACCGCATGTTCCTCGATCAGCTATTCCTCGGTTTCAACCGAGGATATAGGCTGTGATTGCTATTTGGCTACCTGTTTGTTCTTGACTCTCAACTTTTCCAACGTGGATGGCGTCGATACTGGTGCCAAGTCATGGACTGCAAACATCTCTTAGCTGCATGATGCTCCCCATATACCGTTTTCACGCTATCTTTTGTTGGTAACTTCATCATTTGATGAAGGGTTGATGGCACTGCCCTCATGCTGTGGATCCACGGCCTTCCCAACAAAGCATTATACCTCATGTCACCTTCGATAACATGAAACTTTGTGTCCTGTATGGTTCCGACCACGTTTACTGGGAGGATCCCCCTTCGTTGTTCATTTGCCATGTTGAAGCCATTCAAGACTCGAGATGCTGGTATGATTTGGTCAAGCAGCTCGAGTTTCTCTACGACCCTTGATCTGATTATATTTGCTGAGCTACCTGGATCCACGAGAACAAGTTTAACTTGAACTTTATATAAAAGAATAGAAATTACCAATGCATCGTTGTGAGGCTGAGATAAGCCCTAAGTGTCTTCCTCATTGAATGTGAGGGTTATTCTAATTCGATAATTAGTCATTTCTATATTTAATATTGTTTAATTCTCTTAATTTCATTTATTTAAACCTAATTTTATTTTTTATATAATTATTGGCTATTTTAATTAATTAATTATCTATTTTGTTGGGTATTTAACATCTAGCCTATTTTGTTTAAATACTAGCCACATTTAAACCCCTAAAATACCCAACCCAATTAACGCAATTACCCAACCCAAATCCCAATTAAAATACCCAGCCCAGTCTTCAATCAACCCGGCACAATCCCTAATTAAATCTGAGTCGTTGATCAAATAAGATCAACGGCCCAGATCTCCCCTTTCCTAAAATATCTCTAACCTAACCCCCCCACCCCTCCCCCCCCACCCCGTCTCATTTCGAGACTCCTCACTCTCTCTCTTTGTCTCTTCTTCTCCCATTCTCTCTAGAACCTTCTGGTTCTTTGTCTTCTCCGACGGCTCTTAACTTGCCTCCGGCCACCTCCAGCTTCTCCCCTTTCGACTATCAGCCGTCGTGACGCCTCATCTCACTAGTTCTCTTCGTCCCTGAGACCCCCATGGGTCTTCACCATGCCAAACGGCCACTGAGAGTTCCTGCTTGGATTGTTACCGGCCTTTCTCTGGTGGGTTTTAACTCAATGGTGCCATAGCCACCATTATTCCTGAGTTTCACGGCCAGATTCTTCTATTTTTCTCTGGTTTCTTATGAAACCCTAATCTCGACCTAAATCTCTTAAATCTCTATTTTTTTAAACAATTTCAACTCGTTCTTTTATATTTTGTACTATTCTCAACTCGATCTTCACGATTCTTCAAGTTTTAAACATTTTGTCCCTTTTAAAACTAGGGTTTCACAAACTCAGTTCGCAATAATTTTTTACTTCTCGTTTTAGTAACTCCTATTGTGTTTTGAATGCCTCTCTTATGTTTTCTTGCTATCTGAGTTATTAGGCTGAAAAGCCCTAATTTTTCCTAGCATGTTCGACTATGCGTGTTTGTTTCTTGTGAAGCTATTTATGTTAGTCTCTGTGATTCTCATTGTTAGGGGGTCTTAACCCTCTATTACTCTGTGATTCCTTGCTTAAGGTTTTCTGATTCTTGTGCTATTTGGTTGATTATCAAGACTGATTGTTGATGCTCCACTGATTCTATGTATAGCTGTGACATCCTCGTTAATACATGCTCTTGTGTGTGTCTCCCACTAATTTTTCAAATTGTTTCCTTATTTATGAGATGCTTTCCCCAATTAGCACTGATTTTGTGAGATTTTCAGCCTCCTCTGTGTTTCTTTGACTGATTTTTCAAAAAAAACTAAACTGATTTTTACCTTATTTATGTGCCGCCTCTACCTCCTGTATTTAAACACTCTGTATTTGGCCTTTATTATGTGCTACATGATTTTACTGCCCCTGTTATAGTAAAATCGGTCTGTAAACTGATTCATTTTCCTTATTTAGCTGTGATTGCACCGTTTGAACTTGACTCCCTAATTAAAGGAGTCCATGTCCTTAATTGATACTAATTGAATATGCTTTCCATACTTGTACTCCTTACCTTACTTGTTTACTCGTTTTCAGTACTATTAATACCCCCATTCTCTTTTGCATAAGGGACATTGAGAACACTGATACATGACATATCACGAATACACACACAGAGACTTGTGTTCTTCTCTCTTATCAGTACTACTCTAAGCTCTCTCTTGTGCTTTTCTCTCTTCTTTTCTTTACTCTACTATTGTTTGCTATTGGCCGTCTATAAGCCTAGGACAATATTGTGCTCATACTTGGCTCTTTCATTCTGCTGCTCTCTCTTGTTACTGGTGTGTCCTGATTAATTTCCAAGGTTACAAACCAATGTGGCTATTACTATTTCAGTATGTTGTATTCCTAGTTGTTTTATACCTATGCTTCTACTGTTCTACATGCAACTGATGCCCTGTTTTGCCTAATGATACTTGCCATGCTCAACTCTTTACCTGTTTATGATTAAGCCAGTATTTGTTATTAGCTTTACCTGTTCTTGTATACATCTGTTAGGCCATTTCTATTCTTGTTCAGTATCATGTGTGAACCTTCCTATCCCTGGTTCCCTGAACTTTTCATCTGTCAATATTTGACTTGCATGCTCATATGACTGTTACTTGCTCTTAATTTCACCTATCACAACTGTCTTCTTTTATTGTCTTCTGTTACTGTTTAAACTTGGCCATTTCTTGGTCCCCTGAACCTCTTTGATTTTGTGTACTCATGCTTAAGTGAATTTTCATAATGTCTTTGTATCTCTTGGTGTTGTTATATGATCTATTTTCCTTTTTGTCCCATTATCCTTGTGTACAATCCTATATTGCTGAACTGTTAATTAATGTTTCTGTCTATTTTAAGTTAATCTTTCAAAAACTAGCTCTCCAGTTTTAAAAACTCTTTTCTTAAACTATGAACTTTCCTCTCTTCCCTGCACATTACACTACTCCTAGACAATTAGGTCCTACCCCCTTCGTGTGAGCATTGCCTTGAGTACCCCTGAGTACTCATGGAACTTTGACACACAAGGCTGGTAATTCCACGCTGCACTTTGTTAAAATCTTGGCAACTTTTCTGGGTGATGGTATTGGCCAGGGATCCATTGGGCCCTTTGGGAGCTTTGTCGCACCCATGCCATTAAGGATGTGAAACTCGAAATGAGTGAGGCTGGGAGATTGGTCCTGGTTGAAGGCTCCCTATAGAATAACTTCTTATTTTCTTTTTGTCATTAATGTAATTTATTATTCAGGTTTGTAATAATTACTACATGAATAATTGGGGCTGGATAGTGAATTTGGGAGGGGTTATTCATGCTTAGCTTAGGTGATGGGTAGAAAAACATGCCTATAGGACTTTACTTGTGCATTAGATAACTTGCATAGGACATGCATCTCATATGGTAGAAATCCTGTTTTAGGTCTTTTCATTTTCAGCACGTAATTATCCTCATTCCATAATCCTGATCAATTAATAACAAGCATAATAAATTGTCACGAGGTCATTACTGCATTTCCATCTTAGAAACCATGTGTTAGGAATTTCTATGTGCATTAGATATCCTATTGTTTAGGATCTTATACTTGCTTGAATCACAAATCGTCAAAACGCCTAATTAGCATGCTTAATCTAATAAAGATGCGGTTAGCCTACTTGAAACATTTTCTGCAAATATATTCTTTAAAATCAGAGTCAAAAATACGCAATATCACCTTTCGAGATAGTTAGGCAATGTATATGACGCCTAGGAAACTTTAGGTCGAATGCGATAAAATTAAACCAATTATGTTTAAGGCTAATCAACCTCTTTAACCTTTTGAACCCTGTTGCTCTCATTCTTGTTTTACCTCCCTGAGGTTCACTTTGTTTTACTAAAACGCTGGATCTATTTTAAAACAGTCTTGAAATTATACATTTGTTTCCCTTAGGACTTTCTGAGTTTTACACTGTTATGATTTAAACTACTCGGTTTTTCAAAGGTACTTCACTCCACTCAAAATCGTGCCATTTTGAATCCTTTTGCTCTAAATATCTAAAAGCTATTGTATTTTGGTATCATTTATTATTTCTTTACTACAATTATCTTTAACTACCATATATGTTAAGCTATTGTATTTTGGGTCATTCATCACTACTTTTACTTCAAAAACCAGGCCTCAATAATTTTCGACTATGTTTCCTGAAAGCTTTAAATCATTGCACTTCTGAATTTTACCACTCCCCCTAAACAACTGCATTTTCTCAAAAAAATCAACTATTTCTCTGAATTACCCCTTTATTAAGTCTTTCCCAAATCAGACTCCTCTTGCAACTCACTGTCTTACTCAAAAACACTTTTTTTAAAAACTCCATCTCTGAGACTCTAAGTGTGTTTGAGACGTGCCAATTGTATGTTTATCTGTGGAGGGATTTATGAGCCTTTATTTGCCCCCTATGTGTCCTTTTATAAGTGAGGTCCTACTTGTTATGCATGTCGCCTAGTATTTTATCCTTTAAACCTAGGGGTCCAGCCTAGTACCCACCTTGTAGGATTAGTAGTCCTAAAATACCCACTAGAACTTATAGAACGGGACGGGTAATGGCATGCACTAAGCATTCGTAACCAACACACGCATTTTAAATAACATTTACGGGGTGGGAAGGGTAGAATACGGATATGATGACCGGTGCGCTAATACCATGTATAGCTGCCTCGTCGATGTGTGACATATCGGGTATTGCATTGATGTGATCGGTATTACCTTAAACCTAGGACAGTTTCTTTTCAAATGTTTATTTTATGCTTTCTCCAAAACCTTTAAAGATTTTATGCTTGTTTGAAATCCCCTCTTATATGAACCTTACTTGCTACTTGTTCACCGTCCAAATTCACAAAACTTATTGGCTGGGACCCACAGTTGTGGATCTTGAAGGGTGCCTAACACCTTCCCCTTGGGATAATTTCAAGTCCTTACCCAATCTCTGGTAATGCAAACTAGTTCATGAGTTATCGACTCTAGGTGCCCTAACGCACCATAAAAATCATTAGGTGGCGACTCTTCCTTAAACCCTTTCTTTTAAGGAGTTGTCCAAAATGTCGTAAACCCGATCTCTCCGTACCTAACCGTGCGATAGAAAAAGGGGGCACAACAGCATGGCGACTTCGCTGGGGATCTTCCCTAGGCTTATACCATTACAATTTCCTTTGTGAATTTCGACCTTTAATTTTCATTTAAATGCTCACACCTTTTCCTATTCCCCGCTATATGTTGTTAACTGTTTACTTTTTACTAGTATTTATTTCAACTTAACGTAACTGACATATCTTCGTGTTTTCTTTGTAACCGCTTTCCATTATAACTGTTGTATTTCCTTTCTTTATCGTTTTCCTCAAACGTGAAAATACATGCCTATTTGTTTAAATGCCATTTATTGCATATCATGATCCACATTCATATTCCACTCGTGCCAAACGAAATCCTATAGCAACGCTTACAATGAGTGGTTGCGCTATTCCAATATTATCACCCCCTAAATTCGAAAAGGCGTATTTGCGGTAAAACTAGTCGATCAGCGGTGCAGTCGACGGTTCTGTGCCTTCCCCCTTGAGTTGTCCGCTCAAGGGTACCAGTCTAAAACCTCAGTAGAAACCTTACTCTATTTATGTTGCATGCATCATGGTCAAACCTAGCCAGGCTAATGTGTTGTCCACACAATAGCCATTAAGATAGCCTTGTCCAAAGTCCATTGGGTTTCCCTAGAACCCAAAAGGACGCATTCACGTTCTGTGCATTTATTTGGAGAACTTAAATGCTCATGCTAATTATTGATGTTAAATAGTCGATTCCGGTGGGTGTAAGTGCCTAACATGTTTACTTTGAAGAGATGAGGCACGAGGTCCCCAGATTCGGCATGGTCACCAACATCCACCCAAAACTTCTAAATTGGTTGGAAGACTTGCACTCAAGCGACAAAACAGCAGTCAGAAAACACCTGGGCAACTTGCCCTCTCTCTTGGACATTCAGCCTAATAACATGGTGATAGAGGCTGCCACCTTATTCTGGGACTGTGATCGGTCAGTTTTTGGATAGGGGGTTTAGCTGGTTTGCCCTGGGAGTCTCAAGGGTTGTTGATGCCTGAAAACCGAATAGGCCGGGGTTTTCAACAGTGTAAGCCTCAACTGGAGCAAATAACTCAATAACTCTCCACGTCATGAAACAA
>ML274747.1:3615-22805 GCA_005239495.1 Nicotiana undulata | reverse complement strand
GTTAGTGCCTTCAGCCGGGTCATTTCCTTCATGAAAGCTCGGCACATGGTCGAGAAAAGGTGTATGTCTTATCTTGCTTATGTGCGGGACGCCACCGCCGAGTCTCCTAACCTTGATTCAGTGCATGTCGTTCGGGAGTTTCCGGATGTGTTTCCTTCAGATCTTCCAGGCATGCCTCTAGATCGAGATATAGCTTTCTGCATTGATTTGGCTCCAGATACTCAGCCTATTTCTATTCCTCCCTATCGTATGGCTCCTAAGGAGCTAAAGGAACTGAAGGAGAAGCTTGAGGAGTTGTTAGCCAAGGGATTTATTAGGTTGAGTGTGTCGCCGTGGGGTGCTCCAGTCCTATTTGTGAAGAAGAAGGATGGGTCTATGCGGATGTGTATTGACTACCGCCAGTTGAATAAAGTGACCATCAAGAACAAGTATCCTCTGCCGCGCATTGATGATTTGTTTGATCAGCTACAGGGTGCTCGTGTGTTCTCTAAGATTGATCTGAGGTCAGGTTATCACCAGTTGAAGATTCGGGCCTCTGATGTCCCGAAGACTACATTTCGCACTAGATATGGCCATTATGAGTTCTTAGTGATGTCCTTTGGCTTGACTAATGCCCCAGCAGCATTTATGGACTTGATGAATAGGTATTCAGGCCGTATATCGACTCCTTCGTTATTGTTTTCATTGATAATATATTGATCTACTCACGGAGCCTGGGAGAGCACGAGCAGCATTTGAGAGTTGTGCTTTAGACCTTGCGAGAACAGAAGCTATATGCTAAGTTCTCCAAGTGTGAGTTCTGGTTAGAGTATGTGGCATTTCTAGGGAATGTGGTGTCCGATAAGGGTATCAAGGTTGATCCGCAGAAGATTGAGGCAGTTCAGAGTTGGCCGCGTCCTACTTCAGCTTCAGAGATCAAGAGTTTTCTAGGTTTAGCAGGCTATTACCGTCGGTACGTGGAGGGGTTTTCTTCAATTGCAGCCCCATTGACTAGATTGACTCAGAAGAATGCTCCATTTCAGTAGTCCGACGATTGTGAGGCGAGCTTTCAAAAGCTCAAGTTAGCATTGACTTCAGCACCAGTGTTGTCACTGCCTTCTGAGTCTGGAGTATATACAGTGTATTGCGATGCCTCACGCGTCGGGTTGGGATGTGTGCTGATGCAGGATGGCAGGGTTATTGCTTATGCTTCGCGCCAGCTGAAGGTTCATGAAAAGAATTACCCTGTGCACGATTTGGAGTTGGCGGCGATTATTCATGCTCTGAAGATATGGCGGCATTATCTATATGGTGTATCTTGTGAGGTCTATACTGACCATCGCAGCCTGCAGTACCTGCTTAAGAAGAGGGACCTTAATTTGAGGTAGCGAAGGTGGCTTGAGTTATTAAAGGACTATGATCTCACTATTCTGTATCATCCGAGCAAGGCAAATGTAGTGGCGGATGCTTTGAGCAGGCGGGCAGCTAGTATGGGTAGCTTGGCCTACATTGCAGCTGAGGAGAGACCTTTAGCCTTGGACATTCAGTCCTTGGCCAATCGCCTGGTGAGATTGGATCTTTCTGAGCCTCGTCGAGTTCTAGCTCATGTGATTACTCAGTCTTCATTATTAAGGGAGATTAAGGCTCGACAGTTTGATGATCCACGTCTAGCAGAGCTACGGGATACGGTGGTCCAGGGCAGGGCCAAGGAGATTACTTTAGGCGAGGATGGTGTTCTGCGACTCCAGGGCCGATTATGTATTCCAGATATTGATGGCCTGAGGGAGAGGATTCTAGCAGAGGCGCACAGTTCTCGATATTCTATTCATCCGGGAGCGACAAAGATGTATCGTGACCTAAAGCAGCACTATTGGTGGAGGCGCATGAAGAAGGACATTGTTCAGCATGTGGCTAGGTGTCTTAATTGTCAGCAGGTTAAATACGAGCATCAGCGGCCAGGAGGCTTGTTTCAGCAGATGCCATTCCTTAGTGGAAATGGGAGCGAATCACTATGGACTTCGTGGTTGGGTTGCCTCGGACTTTGCGTAAGGTTGATGTGGTTTGGGTCATTGTGGATAGATTGACCAAATCGACACATTTCATTCCTGTGGGTACTACTTATACTACAGAGAGGCTAGCTCAGATTTACCTTCGGGAGATAGTCCGGTTGCATGGTGTGCCGGTGTCTACTATTTCAGATCGGGGTCCTCAGTTCACTTTGCATTTTTGGAGAGCTTTGCACAGCGAGATGGGTACTCAGATAGACCTCAGTTCAGCATTTCACCCTCAGACGATTGGCCAGTCAGAGCGTACAGTTCAGATTCTGGAAGATATGCTCAGGGCATGTGTGATTGATTTCGGGGGTCAATGGGATCAGTTCTTGCCTTCAGCGGAGTTTGCATACAATAATAGTTATCAGTCAAGCATCGAGATGGCTCCATTTGAGGCTTTATATGGTCCGCGATGTCGTTCTCTGATCTGGTGGTTTGAGCCTCGCGAGGCCAAGCTATATGGTACAGATCTGGTCAAAGATGCCTTGGAAAAGGTGAAGATTATTCAGGAGAGGCTCCGTACAGCACAGTCTAGGCAGAAGAGCTACGCAGATCAGCGGGCACGTGATGTATCATTCATGGAGGGAGACAAGGTTATGTTGAAGGTTTCGCTGATGAAGGGCATTATGAGATTTAGGAAGAAGGGCAAGTTGAGCCCCAGGTTTATAGGTCCTTTCGAGGTGTTGAAGCGGGTTGGAGAGGTTGCTTATGAGCTTGCCTTGCCTCCAGCCTTATCAGGAGTTCACCCAGTTTTTCATGTTTCCATGCTTCGGAGGTAACATGCCGACTTCTCGCACGTGGTTGATTACAGCACTATTCAGTTAGATGAGAAGTTGGGCTACGAGGAGGAGCCAGTGGCTATTGTTGATAGGCAGGACCGCCAGTTGAGGTCTAAGACAGTTTCTGCGATTAAGGTCCAGTGGAGGGGCCAACCGGTTGAGGAGGCGACTTGGGAGTCCGAGCGGGACATGCGGAGGAGATATCCACAGCTATTCAGCACTCCAGGTACGATTCTAGTCCCGTTCAAGGACGAACGTTTGTTTAAGAGGGGGAGAATGTAACGACCCAATCGGTCGTTTTGCGTGTTAGTGTCCCGCATCCTTAAATGAAACCTTCCATAGCGGCTATTCGTGCTTTATGACTCGCGGGAGCGGGTGGTTCGGGATTTGGGAATGAATTGGATGGTTTAGGAACACTTGGTTCCTTAAGGTTGGCCTATTTGGCCAAGGTTGACTTTGGTCAACATTTCGAGAAAACGAACTTGGAATCGAGTTCTAACAGCTCCAGTAGCTCCGTATAATGATTTCGGACTTGGACGTATGTTTGGCTCGGGTTTCTGATGACCCGGAAGCATTTCGGCGCCCGAAATGGAAATCAGGATTTTCATATCTTTGAAATTTGGGTTGGGACGTGAATTTATGCTATCGAGGTCCAAATGGAATTCCGGGATAGGGAATAGTTCCGTATAGTCATTTATGACTTGTCTGTAAAATTTGAGGTCATTCCGAGTAGTATAGACCCGTTCGGCGCAATGAAATGAAATCTAGAGTTCTTAAAGTCTTAAGTTTGAATTCAAGGGGTTTGGAGGGTGATTTCAAGTTCTAGTGATGTTTTGAGTGATCCGTGAGCTCGAGCGAGTCCGTCATATGATTTGGGACTTGTTGGTATATTTTGTCGAAGGCTTGGGTGGGCCCAAGGGCATCCCAGACCCCGTACGGGGCCAAAAACCAGCAAAATCCAATGCCGGTGTGGCTGCTTCTGGTGTGACCGCACCTGCTGTCTACCAGTCGCAGGTGCGAGAATCCCTGTGGGCAGCCTATATTTAAGTTCCAAACACGGGTCTTCTTCATTTTTCAACCATTTCACCTTCATTAGAGAGTTCTAGGAGCTTCAAGAACCTGCTCTTGACCCAAATTCAGTAGAGGTAAGTAAATTCTTTTCATTTAACTAGTTTCATACCTGAATTAACAAAGAAATCAACTACAAATTCTTGGAAAATCTAGGTTTTGGGTTGTAAATGGGATTTTTGGAAAATTAGTGAACTACCCCTTTTTAGCCATTGAATTCCTAAATAAATTATGTAATTACGATCCTTAGACTACGGGTAATTTAATCCTTCAAGAATTTTCAAAATCCGAAAGCGTGAGTCCGGGGTTGAAATTTCAAAAAACCTTCAAGAATGCTATATTTTGGAATATCTTGTTAATTCTTATTCCTGGAGCATGAATTGATTCAATTAGCTATGTTTGGCTAGTTGTGAGCCGTCAAGAGTAATTTCAGAATTTCGGGCGCATCTTTAGATCCGGTCCTTGGTCCGAGGAGTGCTTTTATCGAGGTGAGTCTCCTTTCTAACCTCGTAAGAGGGAAATTGTCCCTCTAGGTAACCTTGTTTGCTATGTGATCTTGTTTGGGGGCTACGTACGCACCGAGTGACGAGAGTCCGTACGTAGTGGCTATTACTGCTTCGTCCGGGTAGTTAGGACACAACATGTTCATTGTTTTTCCCTGTTGTAGCATAGATATGACTTGTATACTTGTGTGATTGGTATTGTTGTCTTTGAACGTTGTGATACTTGGCTTGATTTAAGTGTGATAAGAGAATCACGGGATGGGATCGGGCCGTACGCCACGGCAGAGTGATGAGTGATTATATTATGGGATCAGGTCGTACGCCACGGCAGAGTGATGATTGATTATATTATGGGATCGGGCCGTACGCCACGGCGAGATTGAGACTACCAGGGTGGGATCGGGCCGTACGCCACGGCAAGATTGAGTACCATATGGGAGCGGGCCGTGCGCCACGGCGGATACCAAACTTGTTTTATTTGGGTTGTCATTTGATGCCGGATATTGATGTACTTGATTATTTGTTTTACTTGCCTACAGTTTTCTTTACATCCTGCTTACTTTACGACTGTTGGGCCTTAGTGAGTATCGAGTCGACCTCTCGTCACTACTTCTTCGAGATTAGACGGGATACTCACTGGGTACATATTTATATATATGTACTCATGCTGCACTTTCTTTCCTTTTCTGTACTTGACTGTACAGGTCCGGAGGCTGGTCCATCTGATTTTCAGGCCGGTGCCAGATATTGATAGCGTGGTCATACTTCACGGTGAGCTGCTTTCCTGGCGACTTCCTAGCAGCACCCTGGAGTTTCTTTTGTTATGCTCTCTGTCTATTTCATTCAGACTGAGACCCTGTATATGTTGTAGTCATTGTATATTCAGTAGTTGCCCGTGACACTCGTGACACTAGTTCCTGGCACACACGCGGTATATATTTTTGGGGTTTTGGGATGTATATCTATGTGTATGTTTTATTTCGGCCTTGTATCTACTATGATTTTACCTTCATTCAAGGCTAGTATCATGTTAGTTGTTATAAACTGGTAATCATTGACTTGTTTGATCGAATGGGAAGGGTATCACTTAGTGAAAGTTATATCGGCTTGCCTAACCCCGTTATTGGGCGCCATCGCGACCTGAATTAGGATTTGGGTCGTGACATTTATTAATTACTACTTCAATTATTGTTTGATGACTTAATTACCTAAAATTATTATTTTCATCCATAATACATGTTTCACATATTTTTATATCATTTTTTTATATAATTACATTAGTATTTTTAGGCCATTTGCACAAACTTGCAATAATAGCCTATACTTTACAGCTTTACTACATTTGTCATTTTATTCAAGGATAAAACTAATATTTTATATTTTTATAATTGTTTTAAAATATTACTTTCCATAAATAGCATTTTTACAATTCATTTATTTGTTTTATTAAATTATTTTTTGCTTAATCTCTTATTTTAAAAATCTAGTCCAAACCTTACCTATTTTTGGACCTAAACAACCCAAACCCCAGCCTAATAACGCCTAAGCCCAATCATACCCCGTTAAAATCGACCCATATCCCTTAAACCATAGTCATTGATCAAAAATGATCAACGACTCACAACCCTGAACCCCTTTTCTCTTATAACTCGCCCCCCCCCCCCCCCCCCCCCCCCCCCCCCAACCCTAGAGACATTGTCTCTCACCCGCCGCCTTTGAACTCTCTCAAACCTCCCTCCTCTCTATCAAACCCTAGTCGGCTCCCCCCCCCCCCAACCCTAAATCCCTCTCCTAATCCCACCTTACGTGGGATTCCATGGTCGTTTCTTGCGATATATGATCTCTCCCTAGTACTGGATCCTTTTCTATACAGCATGCCTAAACATGGCAAGCGGATCTCATAAGAATCGAACCAAAGTCGGTTCAAATTCTTGATCTTTCTGCTATTCTGTCTATATTCACTCTTGTTCTATTATGGGTACGAATCTCTGTATATCTTTATTAATTATTACTTACCCTAAAAACTAAGGTTTCAGATCTCTTTAGATCGAACCAAAATTGGTTCAAATCTTTGATTTTAAGTGATATTTTGTCTATATTCATCTTATTTTGTGTAACGTTTGATTTTTTTTAGATTCTGCCAGATTTTTTGCTTTCCCTAAAATTAGAGTTTGAAATTTCTCTCTTTTCCTTACTGATTTCGATTGCATATGATATTCTTTTCTTTCTAGTGTTTGATTGATGATTTCCTTGTTTGGGTGTTCAATTTCTACTACTATATAAACCCCTCGCATTTCTCTTTGAGACAGACTTGAATCGTTAAGAAATTTACTAAAAGTCGAAGTTGCATGCTCTTTGTTCTCTAATCCTCTTATTCTATATTTTGGTTCTTGGCCGGCTGAAAACCAAGGCCAAAATTTTGGGTTCTTGATCTTTGTTGATATTCAAAATACTGTGGACTTCCGTTCTTTCATGTTTTTCGTAGTGAACTATCGAACTTTTGTCACTTCATTCCTATTTACCTGTCATTTGCATATGTTTTCACTTCTGGAGAAGGTAGTTTAATGTGTTTTCTACGTTGTTCTCGTGTGCAATTTTGATTGGCTTACTTCAATTTTAGGTCTTTCTAATCTTTAACCCTGTTATGTTTGTAATCTAAGAATTTCCTAAACCTGATTTGAGCTAATTAACTTCTTTGTGAGTTTATCTAGCCTATGTGTTACTGATGTTTAGAACCTTTTCACTTTAGCCATCTCTTTAGGGTTTAACTTTTCTATCAACCCTGTTACTTAAACATGCTTTCATATCCCTTTTAATGAATTAGTTGACTAAGCACAAATGTATTCATTAGGTATATAGCATAAGTCTATTTCCTGAATTTTTTGTGATGATGTCCTACCTTTGTAACATGTTTGATCCTTATTAGTATGTTTCTACCATGTCTTGACTTCCCAGTAGTTGCCCTGATTTGTTCTGATCTTTTTCAAGTTCTGTTGCCAATTAATATGATTCCTTCTTGTGACACTAGCATCTATACTTAGCATAATTTGAACCTTTTTCTTATTATGAGTCTGTGTACATCAATCTTGCAAACATGTCCTGTTAATATATGCATTATGTGTTGGACTTGGTCTCTGAAACTTTGTTAAGTCTATTCTTAAAACCTAAGCTTGTTGTATTATCTGTTCTATGTGCTCAACTTGATTATGTTTATGATGTCCCTCAATCTTAGTTTATTCTCTTACTGCCTGGGATCTCTCTTGAGTTCTCATTCTTAGCCGACTGAAAGCCAAGGCTACTTAGGTTCTGTCATTTGACCTCCCTAGTGTGAGCACTGCTCGGGTCCAATTGAGACCCTTGTGAACTCTGACACACTAGGACCTGGTCCTTAGTCTTTCTCTGAATTCCCTCTATCCACCCCCTAGTGAGAGCACTAGCTTAGGTTCTTGAAGCCCTTGGAAACTCTGACATACTAGGGTCATGGTTCTATATGCTCAACTCTGTCTTTACCTACTTGTTGAATAAATTGGTTTATGGTTGCTTTATGTGAATGAAGATGTGATTTCTGGGTTGTTGTGAACTATGAGAATGAAGGACTGGCTTTCTGGCTACTTTATGTGAATGAAGATATGATTTCTGGGTTGTGGTGAACTATGAGAATGAAGGCCTGGCCTGGCTGGGTGTATCTTTGGGCCTGCTGTAGGCTCACTATAGTTATTTTATTCTGTAATTTATGCCATTCATTGGGTTTGTAATAATCTTGTAACAACAATTGGGGGTATTAGTAAAATTGCGAAATGGGGTTTATCTTAATACTTGCATTGAAATGGGTAGATATCCTGCCTATAGGTGTTTTACTTTGCTCAAATATTTTCAGTTATCATGTGTTAGAACTCCTGCCTATAGGTGCTCTACTTTGCTCAAATGTGTTCTACTATTGTGTGTTAGATGATCTGTCTAAAGGTGTTTACTTTGCTCAAATACATATTGCTTCTACATGTTAAATACCATGCTTATAGGAGATTAAATGACCAATATCTTAATGTGCATATGCATTAGGCTCTAGAGGATTCTATTAATTTACATGCTACCTAATCTCCAATTTAGAAAATCATGCATATAGGATCTAAAGTCAGTCCTAATTGCGACTATAGAAATCATGCCTATAGGATCTAAAATCAGTCTTAAATATTGATTATCCTGCTCGTTTCCTTCAAGTGTTAATGTAGAAGTTTCAACACTGTGTCATTGCCACTATTAGAAAGCATGCATATAGGATCCAACTAAACAATTATGAATATACTCATGTGATTACCATCTTTAATTTTTGCGTAAATCACCTAGATATCATGCCTATAGGTTTAACCTCTCATACTTATAATCAGTAGGCAACTGCGTAGTCTTTTAGAAATCGTATTAAGGAAAATGGCTTTTGCATACGAAACTGTCTACCTATTAAAATCCAGAATCACATAGAGATCATGTCTATAGGATTCAATAACTTTAATTTGTCTAAATCTACAACTGGCAAATGTTAATTTATTTGAGTGCATTTGTTATCGAAGCGTGGAGGCTAACTTGAGCCCTTATTTGTCTATACATGAAAGTCCAACTTGTTTTGTATGTCGCCTAATTTTCTCATTTTTGAGCAACTTAAGTTAAGTCTAGAACCACCCAAGATAGAAGTCCAAACGCCTCCTGGGCCATAGGTATGGGACGGATAGTGCACGCATAAGGTACGATTTAGAATCAAATAGTGTGATTTAGGTAAATAACTTAAAGATAGTAATCGGGTAGCAGGAGATAATAGTATGTGACCGTCAAATAATACGAGTTACACCCCACCTCGAGGGAGTTATGAAGTATTATTTATGTTGCACGAGGTGATCCTTTAGGATAAAAAACTTAGGACCCCTCACCTTTGCCTTAAAATCAATCATTATGTTTATTTGCCCAATTATGTCTCTTCTGTGTATTTGGACTAATTCATATAATTCAATTTCGGCTAGGACCCATAGTTGTGGACCTCGAGGAATGCCTAACACCGTCTCCTCGAGGTAATTTGAGCCCTTACCCGATCTTTGGTGACGCAAACTGGTTAGACCAGAGTTACTTGCAAATAGGTGCCCTAACGCACCTCAAACTCGTTAGGTGGCGACTATTTCTTTTAACGCCCTTCCTTAAAAGAGTAATCACGTGTCGAATTGCGAGAAAAATGGGCGCGACAACAACCATAGTTCATCCATCAAGATTCAAATGTTATCCCTACATCTATCTGTTCTAACACCTCAAGAGTAAGAAGATGTTCTTATGCAGGAAGAGGTAGAGGGAGAAGAGGCAATTAAAGTGTTAGCACCGTACAAGGCAGAGGTAGGAGAAGGGGAAGAACCAATCTAGGAGTTGGCACTGCGCTGCAGGTAGAGGTAGGGGAAGGGGAAGGGGAAGAGGAACTGGAAAAAAGAGAGGAAATGATTATGAAGATAGAGGACGGGGACCATGTATTCTTTTGGGGGCTACCAGAAACATTAAATGGTGGAGAGAAGAGACCAAGAACAACTGGCTATGGTCTGTTTGTAGATCCTACAACATCCAAAACAATCTTAAATGTAAGTTAACAAGCACATCTTTTTCTACTAATATTATGGTAACCCAAATCCATGTGATTAATGTGTATATTGTGACATTCCGGCCTGGTACAACTTTCTGAAAGACTTATCATGAGTGAAAATGTTGTGAGGAGTGCGGTTGCAACTAATATTAATTTCCAATCACATGTCCCGAAATGGAGGAGTAGAACAGGAATCGCAACTACACAATTGCACCATATGAGTGCATCCAGTAGAAAAAGCCAACTATCAACAGCTCCAACCAACAAAAAATCCTTAAGAATATCAATACATGAAAGAGCAGTTGTTGATGATAAGTAGTTGATGTTAGGATTTCCGTTGTTTTGAATATGTAACAAACTGTTAGATCTAGAATGCAAGTTAAAACTTTTATTTTGATAATGTAATTGCCTGTGACTACTTGTTTATGTTTATTTTGAAGCTCATATATGAGCCACTTATCTATAAATTTTTGGAGCTACAAGTTGCAGTGGCGATACAGTCGTTGGCATTTGATTGAATTTTTCTCATAATTCATTGAATATTATGCATATAGACAACTTAGAGTAATGAACAATGCTTATTGAAATTCGTTTTAAGAGAATGAATAATTTATTACATTACATAATCTGCATAAACATAAGTTGTAAATTGCAAATTAACAATGATCAATAGGCCAAACAATTACTAGAACAAACTGCAGATTACAAATTACAAATTACTTAAGAAAACCTACCGTAAACCATCCATTAATACATAAAAAAATATTGGAAACTAGATAGCCTTAGGTCAAGTCCAGCTTATGTAAAGCAACAGTAGAGCCACATCCCACTTCAACCGAGCATTTTGTTTTTCAAATTTGATAGTTTTCTTTAAAAGACCACAAATAACCCTCCTTGGTTGCTAGTCATTTGATCATCATGCCACATAAAGAATTTGCATGCACCAGATGCGTACAAGGAAGAAAAACACGACTTGAGATTGAGGATTACGAAAATTTTAAAAAAATATATAACAAAAATACTTAGTTTTCCCAAATGGCAGTAGTAGAATCTACAACCTGGATTTTTTATCAGTCCAATTAAGTTTGAAACTTTGCAACATGTCCACATCGACATAAGTACACCATATGTGGCAGAGATTATGTAGAGCGAAGAAGAAACAAAGAAATTGAAGCTTGACTTGACATGAGGGAAGAAACTTGAATCATAAATTACTACAAGAAGAGGAAAAATTGAAGCTTGAATTCTTCTATATATGTTTAGTCGCAGATTTACCATGGGAGAAGAAGGGGAGAAGATGAGGGGATTTAGGGTTTATTATCTTTGAAATTCTGTTACTATAAGTTAATAAAGGGAGGAGATCTTAATTTTTACCGTTATGGAATCCATGTCAGCGGTTGTGGAAGAAGTCACACGCTCAATTTGGTTGTTTTCACGTCTTGTGCCAATTAAGCGGGAAAAGTTAATTGACACATAATTGTGCTATTTAATGTATTTAATAGGTACATGCCTTAGTCCAGGTAGCCAGATGAAAATATTGAGAAAGTTAAAGTAGTTGTATATCTATTCCGCCTAATTTAAATGTATTTAGCAGTTCGAAGACTTCTTTAAATATTTTTATGATTTTTCTTTCTACCGTACAAATATTTTGCATATATCTTCTTTTTATCGACTTAAAAATTTGAATATTATTGGCTTACTAAATCTGTATTAACGTCGAGTATGCCCATCAAAGGAGGTAAATTGTTCCCTACTTAAAGGATTTAAAATTCCAGAGTAATGAATACAGAAGTTACGATTAAGGTAGAGAATATCTAATCATTCAACCACTAATGGTTGAGCCCCAACACTGCCTAATGCTTTCATTTCTTTCAAATTTACATTTTCCTGTTCTAATTTTTTAGAGGTTAGTATATGCTCGGAGTTGGTGAAGGAGAAAGAGAAATAGATGCTATTTTTGTGGCTTGAATTATTTTCTTGTATTTTTAGGAAACCCATAATCCCTGCAGATTTAGGAAAACCCATTGCAGTCCTTGTCAAATTGGAAAACCTTTATCTTATAGGTTTGGGACCATTTGGGATCTATATATAGGTATTGTAGTTGGGGATTCTATAGATCGTATTGTGCATTTTTTCTCATTCATAGTGGAAAACTCTATCTGCGTCTGCCACGAGGATTAGTCTTAGCCGAACCTCATTAAATTCTTGTGTTGGTTTTTCTTCTCTATTTACTTTGTGTGTGATTGTGTGCTAGTTAACCCACAATCTTCCGCAAAAATTGGTATCAGAGCAAGGTTCGGGTTTCTACATATAATCCAGGATTAAGATATCTTTATCATCTTCAACAAAGTACGAGTAGAGAAATTTGGCGAGGGTTCTAGTTTCAATCTATGAAAGATTAGGATAAAATCATCCATGGTGTTACAAGGGTTATGGAAGGCAATTGATGAGAATTTTCCTGAAGAGATGAAAGAGACAGAGAAGGCTGACCTGAAGGAGAGGGATTTGAGTACGATCTTCATGAGCATTACAGATAGCATTCTTCGAGAAATTGTTGAAGAAACTTCTGCAGCAATGGCATGGAAGAACCTGGAAGATCAGTATTCTAAGAAATTGCTGACAAAATGCCTCTACCTGAAAAAGAGGTTATACTATCTCCGTATGAACAAAGGTACACCTGTTAAAACTCACCTTGATAAGTTTAATTCAATTATAATAGACCTGAAGAATGAGGATATCAAAATTGAGAGTGAGGATCAGACCTTGATTGTGTTATGTTCTTTACCACCATCTTATGATAATACACTGCTATATAAGGAAGACATCATTTCACTTGAAGATGTTAGTAATGCACTAAAATCTAAAGAGCTGAAAAAGGCTTTCCAGGAAGCAGAATTAAGGGCGAGGGTCTTGTGATTAGAGGAAGAACACAACAAAAGGACTTTAACAGCAAAAAGTCAACTGCCAGATAAACGTCTAGAGCAAGGAAGAAAAATTGTTATGAGTGCGAGGAACAAGGTTATTACAAGAGAGATTGTCCTAAGCTGGGAGAATACAGGGAAGTAGAAAATAGATAATTTGACAAATATTGTTGACACTAGCAATAATCCTAATGATTGTGACAATGTAGGGGAAGTATGTGTTGTGAGTTCTAGTCATGGACAGAATTCTTGGGTTCTTGATTCTGGTTGTACTTTCCACATGTGTCCATACAAGAATTGGTTTGCAACTTACAAGCAAATGACTGGGACAGTCTACATGGGAGATGATAATACATTACCAGTAGAGGGGATTGGTAAAATCAAATTGAGAATGTTTGATGGAATTATCAGAAACATTAAGTGTTGGCATGTTCCTCAGATAAAGAAAATTTGATTTCTCTTTTGACTTTGGATGATCAAGGGTATAAATTTCACTAAAAATGGAATACTTAAAGTGTGTAAAGGCTCCATGGTACTCATGAAGGGTAAACTGCACTCTAAATTATATCATCTTCAAGATAGTGTAGTTGAAGGGGAAGTTGGTGTAGCTTCTAAGAAACATGATATGAATCAGTCTCAAATATGGCACTTGTGACTTGATCATATGAGTGATAAGGGATTGTCTGTGTTGAGTAAGTAGAATTTGCTAAAGAAGTACAAAAATCAAGTTCTGAATTTTTGGGAGTATTGTGTGTTTGGTAAACAGACAAGGCTAAATTTTAGCAAAAAGGCTGAGCACAAGATTAGAGACAAGTTAGATTATATACATTTAGACTTGTGGGGTCCAAATAGTGTTCCCTTCAAGAGTGGTGCCAGGTATTTTATGACTTTGATTGGTGATTGCTCGATGATGGTGTGGGTGTATCTTTTGAAATCAAAAGACGAGGCATTTCCGATATTTGTTAAATGGAAGATGATGGTTGAAAGGTAGACCAAAAGAAATGTTAAGGTCTTCGAACTGACAATCGGTTAGAATTTTGCAATTCTGAGTTTGATAATTTCTGCAACAGAAAGGGCATAGAGAGACATCGCACTTGTGTCAGAACACCACAACAAAATGGTATTGCAGAATGTACGAACAAGATGCTTTGTGATAGGGCACAAAGCTACTTTCACACTCATGTGTTAGCAAGGATTTTTGGGCTGAAGCAGTCAATACAGCTTGTTATTTGCTCAACATTTCTCCATCCACATCTATTGAGCTCAAAAATCCTTTTGAGGTATGGCCCGGTTCGCCTGTTGATTATTCAAATTTAAGGTTTTGATGTCCTGCTTATGCTCATGTGAGGGATGGAAAACTTGAGCCGAGGGAAAATAAGTGCATATTTCTAGGGTATGCAACTGGAATGAAAGATTATAGGTTGTGGTGCAGAGATCAAAAGACTCCAGGGCTAATTATCAAAGGGATGTAACATTTAATGAAACTTCCTCACTGGACAATCAGAGGGAGAATGTAATAGCAGAAACAGATCGTGGTGTTAGTGATCATATACAGCTAGAAATTGAATCTCCACTAGCTTAGTTCTAAGGTAGAGGAAGTGGAGGAGGTGCAAAAATATTAATCAGGATGATAATGTTGATGCACTTGCAACAACAACCATATAGCATTGCAATATGCAGAGAGAAGAGAGTGGTCAATCCACCACAAAGGTTTGCAAACGTAACTAATGGTAATTTTACTGGATATGCAAATTTTGTGGAGTTTGCTTTGTTAGTTGCAGAGACCATTGATGTGCTTGAGCCCGTTAGCTATAAAGAAGAGATTTCTAGTCCAGAAGAAGATCACTGGGTTGGTGCTATGAGTGAAGAGATTGCGTCTCTTCATATGAATCATGCATGGAAGCTTGTTCCATTGCCAAAGGGACAGAAGGTACTAGGCTGCAAATGGATTTTCAAAATAAAAGACGTCAATCCAGGGATTGAAGCATCAAGGTACAAGGCAAAATTAGTAGCTAAAGGTTTTAGACAAAGGGAGAGGATAGATTACAATGAAGTGTTCTCTCCAATGGTAAAGCATAGCTCTATCAGGGTCTTACTAGCTTTGGTGGCTCTTTATGACTTAGAGCTAGAGCAGTTAGATGTGAAAACTGCATTCTTGCATGGTGAGTTGGATGAGCAGATTTATATAATTCAACCAAGGAACTCACTACTCACGATAAGAAAAATCATGTTTGCTTGCTTAAGAAATCGTTTTATGGTCTTAAACAGTCGTTTAGGCAGTGGTATAAAAGATTTGATACATTCATGATTCAAAATGCATTTTCACGAAGTGATAGTTATGCGTATTACAAAAATCTTGAAGATGGTTCTCGGGTATATTTGTTATTATATGTGGATGACACGCTTATTGCTGCTAAAAGCATGTCACATATTACCCGATTGCAGAAGCTGCTAGGTGAGGAGTTTGAGATGAAGGATTTAGGTGTTGCAAAGAAGATATTGGGGATGGAGATTACTCAAGATAGAAGGGTTGGAAAGCTGATGTTGTTCCAAAGGTCCTATATTGAGAATGTCCTCAAGAGATTTAATATGACATGTGCTAAATTTGTGTCTTTTCCTTTTGCTTCCCATTTGAAGTTGTCTACAGACATGTCACAAAAACGGACTAGGAGATGGAGCAGATGACTAGTGTTTCACATTCCACTGTTATAGGTAGCATTTTGTATGCTATGGTTTGGTCTCGCCCCGACATTTCACCTGTTGTTAGTAGATATATGGTATGTCCTGGTAAAGAATTGTTAGCACCTAATTTTTGCCCCACATGAAAATTACTCCTAAAAATAATAAAAAATAATTATAATAAATAAACAGGTTAGCCACACAAAAAATGAGATTTAAATTAAAATTTGAGTCCAAATGACTAATTGTGCAAAGCCTAATAAAGAAGGAAAAGAGTGGCTCTTTAGAGCTTGAATTCGAACTTGGGCCAGTTTTCTGGGCCCAACTCTTATCCATTGCCCAATCCGCCTCAAGCCTGGCCCAATAACCCCTTCCCTCTCCATTAAAACAAGACCTAACTCCCTTTAGTGATCAGCGGTTTCCTCGCTAAAAACACCCCCCTACACCACCACCTCCCTACAAAAGAGGAGAGCGCCGCTAGCTTCCAACAACAAAAAGAAAAGCTCTCACCTCTTCTAAAAAGGCAACTACAGCCATCTCCTTTTTGAAAAAAAAAACTCAACCACGAAACTCAGCAAGATCACCCAAAGGCTGTCGGCTCTGCTAGGTCCCTTCCTTGCTGGCGTTTCGCCCGAGTTTCACCATCTCCGACCAACTCAGTCGATTAGAAGCCGTTCGAGTTTGTTGATTCTGGCTCGAGCTTCCGGTCCATGCTCGTCCAAGGCTCATTGTTAGCGGAGTGTCCCTTCCTCTGTAATCGTTTGAAATTTCAAGCAATAAAGGCCCATTTGAATTTTTTAAGCATTAGAGGTGCATCTCTACCCTTTTACTTTATTTGCATTTTTGGACCTTTACTCTACTGCTTTAGAATTTTAAATATATATTTAGTATTGGTTTGTTGTTGGATGCCATATTTTTGTAATTACTAAGCAATTAAGTAAATTCTCTGTGCTAATAATCTTGAAAATTACTTATGTCATTTGCTTAAAATAGTGGTTTACAAATAAAAATGTAAACTGTGTTATCACGAGAATGAAGCCTAAACTACTGGTACCAAATGGAGGCTTTCTTATTCCTCTGTTAATTACGTAGAAAATTTTCTCTAATATTCAATTTTATTTCATTAATTTTTTTAATAAGAGTTCCTTGTTTAGTTGTTATGTTTCTTAGTTTAATAATAGGTGTGTGTTGTTGACGGAAATTTATGAAAGAAATGTATTGATTTGGTTTCCCTATTGAATTGTTTAAGCGAAAAGTTTCTTTGCTTTTGCGCGGTTCCCAACTTGGCACAACCAGAGGATCCTCTATATTTTGTTGCATACATAAATTTGTTATACCGCATCATCTTTTATTTGTTCCATTTTGATATTCTAGTTTTGCTTTATGGGCTTACTGAAGTTGATTATTCCCAATTTTTATGAATTTTATGTTGGGTTGAAACAACAGAACGGTGGTGTGAATAGTTATTTTAATATGTAATTGCACTTTGTAGTTAATATTCTATAACTAACCGAATCAATAAAATTACAAAAATCTTTTTATACTCTGGCACCTATCCTCAGTAATCTCGAACTTAGGAAAGAATAACTTATGCACATTTGTAGTTTGCGTGATAAATAATGTATCGTGGTCGTGGGTACGGTTCCTGTGGCATGGTCGCGATACGTAAATCTTATTCGGGTGTGCATTTCATGTGACCCGACCATAACTTCAAACAATAATAAATAATTAACATGTTGTAAATCACGGGTGTGTTTCACGTGGCGCGATTCGCAACGTGTACAAAATCGTAAATTCGAATTCGGGTGTACATTTCATATGACCCGATCATAACTTCGAATAGTAATAAAATAAACATGTTGTAAATCGCGGGTGCATTTGATGTGGCGCGGTTTGCAATGTGTACCAAAATAACAAGTGTACGACATCGTGACTTGTTTCAAAATAATTCCATAAATATTAAAAGCGGTTCAAAAGGTTAAAAATGCACAATAGGTTTAAAACACGTAATTAATTAGATAATTAGGCCAATTGTTAATAGTTAAGCGATCGTGCTAAAATCACAGAACTCGGGAGTGCCTTACACCTTCTCCCGGGTTAATAGAATTTCTTACCCGGTCTTCCCTGTTCGCTGACCAACAAATAGAGTCAATTTCCTCGATTTGGGATTCTAAAAAAAACTGGTGACTTGTGACACCATAAATATTCCAAGTGGCGACTTTGGAAAATAAATAAATTATCCTATTTCGATTGTGTCACTTAAATTGAAAAAACTTATTTATCCCCCTTTCAGGAAAAATGAGGTGTGACAAGAACATTGGCAGTGAAGTGGATCTTGAGATACTTGAAGGGTAGTGCAGATGTAGGCTTGACTTTTTACAAAGACAAGTTGAGTGAATCCGTAGTTAGCTATGTCGAGTCAAATTATGCAGAGGACTTAGATATGAGAAGATCTCTGACTGGTTATGTCTTTACTCTTTCTGGTAGTGTCATCAGTTGGAAGGCGACTTTGCAGTTTGTTGTTGCTTTGTGTACCACAGAAGCTTAGTATATGGCAATTACGGAAGCAATGAAAGAGGCTACTTGGCTACAAGACTTGGCAAGTGATCTTTGATTAGCTCAGAAGAAACACCGGTGTTTTGTGGGAGTCAGAGTGTCACTCATCATACTAAGAAGCGGATGTTTCATGAGCGGATGAAGCATATTAAAGTCAGACATCACTTTATTCAAGACATTATATCAAAAGGGGCTGTTAATGTGGGGAAAGCGTGTACGCATAATAATCCAGCTGATATGAAGATTAAGGTAGTCCCGACCAACAAGTTCAGGCATTACCTATACTTGATTGGTGTGTGCAGTACTCAATAGAGCACTCGTAAGGGTTGAGGGCAAGGTAAAGAGACGTTGTCCCTGTTAATGAAGAGAATTCAATCCAAGGGGAAGATTTGTTATTTTGTGGCTTGAATTATTTTCTTGTATTTTTTGGAAACCCATAATCCCAATAGGTTTAGGAAAACTCATTGTCCTAATAGTTTTGAGAAAAGAAAACCTATAGTACTTGTCAAATTGGGAAACGTTTTTCTTATAGGCTTGGGACCATTTGGGATCTATATTTAAGGGTTGTAGTTGAGGATTCTGTAGATCGTATTGTGTTTTTCTTCTCATTCCTAGTGGAAACCTCTCTCTGCTTTTGCCCTGGGGATTAGGGTTTGCCGAACCTCGTTTGTTGAAAATGGAGGTCATTGACTCATGAACCGCCATTATTGAACTGGAGCAAGCTTCAGAGAAGCTTCTGAAAAAAATGAAATTGGGGAAATGAAAGTTATTCTATTTCCACGTATTAGAAAAGTATATATATACATGGTTTAATGAAAAGAAGTCTTAATAACTAACTGCTAACTCAACTAACTAATTAACTAACTCTACTATCTAGTCAGCTAACTCAACTAACTAATTAACTAACTCTACTATCTAGTCAGCTAACTCAACTATACACCAATAAATATCATTTTATACTTCAACTATTCTCAATACTCCCCCCCCCCCCCCCCCCCCCGTCCGGGGGGGGGGAGCCACTACCCACTTCCACATAAAATCAAAAA